>MU747133.1:9411-25825 GCA_026770625.1 Nicotiana glauca | reverse complement strand
ATATATATATAAATATATATATTTTTTTTTTTTTTTCTTAAAACTGTAATTTATATGTGGGAGGAGGAGCAAAAAAAAATAAAAAACGAATATAAGCTGAAAAAACTTTTTCCAGTTAAAATTTCAATACATTATTTTTTTTCCTGCATGGGAAGGTTTTCCGATGATGAATTTTTTCGCCCAAATCTGAGTGTATTTTGCTTTGCTTATGAATAGATCTTTTTGAGACTTTAATTTGTGTGTGAAAAGAAAAAATAGAAGAAAAACAGTTAGACAAAGTCGCCGGTGAATGAATATCCGCCGGAATTAGAGAAGAAACGAAAAAAAAAGTAAAAGAAAAAAGTGAGAAAAAGGAAAAGGCCAGCATTAAGGGTGCAAATAATTCCATTTAAAATAAGTTTAAGAGGGTAATAGGATTCTCGCAAAGAAAAAGTGTAAAGTTGGGAATCCGGGTATAGGTTAGGGAGGTACTTATGCATTTTCCGTATAAAAATATAGTAAAGTTATGACAAATAGTATCTATTAACTCATAACTTTAAAAATATAATAGGTTCATTACTAAAACCTGAAAGGTTGAACACATAGAGTTTAAATCCTCGATCTGCTTCTAAGAACAAGAGATTATCTAAGGGGATGAAAGCAGGTTCACGTGCACCCATGCTCTCCTCCCTGAACCATGCATAGTAATGTTATATTACTTTCAAATAATATAAATCTATGCATGCGCACCTCAAAGAGTCATGATATAATGATTAATAGGTACACCAAGTGAGGTCAAGAATTTAATTTTCTTGTCCATCTTGCGTTTTGATTAAATACTATTTTCTTTATTTTTCTTTCTTTATTTAGTTTATTTTTTAAAATTCATGTTCTCCTTATGTAATAACATATCTATACTATATTAAAAGCACGAAGGTCCTTACCGAAATATTGTTCAGCTTTTTTATCCTTTAAAAATAAATTCCACATTAGATAAAACCATAATTTGATAATTTTTCCTAAAATTTAGAAGTTAAAGAGCAACTAATATTTAAGCATTAAATCTTTCTTTATTTGAATTATACAGAAAGTTCTACAATTTAGTACCTTAAAATTTGTAAAACATTTCAACTTACCTATAACCTAGTCTTATTTGAACCCTTACGCATTAAATTTTTTAGTATTATAACTTTAGAATTAACTTATTTCATTTATTACTAAAAGATGAAATTATAGTTGAATTAGCAGGAAATCAACAAATCGATGAAATTTGTTAGAGAGAAGAAAAGAAAAAAAGTTATTGGCAAGAGTCAATAAAAACAAAGATTCAAAAGAAAAATTTCAAATCAAATTTTTTATTCTTTGAGAGTAGCATGCTTAGTAGAAAAAATGATAATTGCAGTTAAAATTATAAAAATATTAATGAGCTAATATTTAAAATTTAAATAATGAAAATTAAGTTATTACATTTAATATTGAGGAAAATATAATCAAGTGTTTAAATTAAGTTACCTTTAATGTTGAAAAAGAAACAACTAAATCTTTACATTTACTAATTAGCAAAAAATTAATTTTTTTTTTCAAATTCATCACATAAGTAAAATTATTTTTAATTAACTAAATTGTTAGCATCTGAGAACTTTTGTGGTGCAAGATTTCTTTCTTTTTTGAGTTCAAATATATTTTTTATACTCTCTTCATTCCAAAAAGAATAACACTATTTTTTTTAGTTCGTTTAAAAAATTAACAATACTTTTAATTTGAAAAAAAGAAATACTTATACGTTAATATCCTAAGTATTATGTTTAAAATAAATAAGATTATATTGGTCTATACTATATATTGTTAAGGATATTTTTGGTAAGAAGAAATGTCAAAACTGCTTGTGCTTCTGCTTCTACTTTTTTATGCTTCTCAGAAACTACTTCCTCTTCTTTCGAAAAATATTTTTTTTCTCCCAAAAAGCTTGGCCAAACACCTTAAGTTGAAACAAAAAAAAAGTGCTTCTAGGATTGGAGTAGCTTAATTAAACATGAATATTTTATTTTATTTTTAATGATAAACTTTTATAGCCACTCAAATATTATGGTATGTGCAAGATTACAAGTTTTGGAAGTTTTACTTCCTACTTTCTTAAATTCCGTATCCAGTCAAACTAAATTAAAGCAGATGGATAATATTAATCTAATGCTTTAAAGCTTTGTATTTAGTGATCATATGATTCACGCGCAAAGTACGTACTCTAAGACTAGTTTTGTCACGACCCGGATTTTCCACCATCGGAGGTCGTGATGGCGCCTCGTATTAGGAACTAGGCCAGCCAATTAAATAAAAGCTTCTTTTAACAACATCAACAATATAGAGAAAAGCGAGACAGATAATATACAGGCGGAAGTCTTAAAACATAAATAACTGAAAGCAAGTGCGGAAGTTCAAATACAACTCTACCCAGATCTGGTGTCACTAGCTCACGAACATCTATAGAGTGATAAAAACAAAGTCTGAATAAAAGTACAATGTTGTTTGTTCCTGTACAAATATAACAAACGAAGGTAAAGTGGAAGAGACTCTGGGCCATGCGGACGCAAGCAAGGCTACCTCAGGAACCTCTGGAATGAAGTCAGCTCCCAATGCTCCTACTGCTGTCCAAAAGCCGCTCCGTGATCTATGCAAAAGAGCACAGAAGTGTAGGATCAGCACAACCGACCCCATGTGCTGATAAGTGCCTGGCCTAACACCGGCGAAGTAGTGACAAGGCTAGACATGACTACCAATCAAACATGTGCAGATATATATATACAAGTACGACAAAAATAACAGCGGAAAGTAATAATTAAGACTGGGGGGAACATGCTTTTGGGGTTAACAGATAAAATAGATCAGCAGGGATAATAAGGAAACTACAACTGATTCCTTCTAACACAGAATAAGTGTTCGGCATGCCATACGATCTCGTTTCATAATATGTATAAGTGGTCGGCCTGCCACACGATCCCATTTCATAATATATAAGTGGTTGGCATGCCACACGATCCCATTTTATAATATATAAGTGGTCAGCGTGCCATACGATCCCATTTCATAATATATATTGCTTCCCGGCAAGGGAACAAGTATCAATTCGACTATCCCGACAAGGGAGAATACAAGTAAGCAGCTAATTCCCGACAAGGGAGTAACAACAATAACGTACACGTCCTGGAAAAGGAGATATTCAACATACGAGAACAGCCCCGCAAGGGAATAATTACATCTCTTTCTCTTTTGTTCATTTCTTACTCCCTAATCATGTCATCATTCGATCCAACGCTCCAAGGAGTTTACGAATCATAATTCCTTTTCATACTCTTCACATTATATAGAAACCATCAAATAAACAAGGAAGAGTCACAACAGAATCCCAATTAAGCACAAATAAGGATTTACGGTCATGCTAGACACCGGTGTATAAATACTCGTCACTATGCCTATACACCGTACTCAACATTTAGCAATTAGCAAACAATACTCTAATCCGATTCCCTCAAGCCAAAGTTAGATCAAACACTTACCTCGAATGCTCCAAACTCAACTCAAGCCTCTAGTATAGTTTTACCCCTCGGATTCGGCTCTAACTTAGTCAAATCTATTAAATAATGACTTTACAATATTAATAATAGCTAAACAAACTAAACCCAATGCCTAGATATGAATTTCTAAGCTTTCTTCCCAAAATCCAAAAATCGACCCCGGGCCCACTTTGTCAAAATTCGAGGTTCGAACCAATTCCATATCACCCATTCCTCCACGAGCCCGAATATACAATTTGTTTTCAAATTAGACCCCAAAACGAGGTCTAAATCAAAGAAAATCGAAAAGCCCTAATTCTACCCATTTCCCCCAATTCCTACCATAAACTACATGATTTAGGTCTAGGAATTTGATAAATGATGATAGTAAATGAAGAAAACGAGTTAGATAATACTGACCCAAGAAGCTTTAGTGAAGAAGAGCTCTAAGAATCGCCTATGTGCTGTGGAGATGATGAACTCGTGCAAAATTTGGAATAAAACCCGTCACTGGTTCTGTTTTGGCATTTAAATTAACTGGGCAAAAATGCCCTATGCGATCGCAGAAGAGGGGATGCGATCGCATAGGGTCAGGTTGGGTGAGCTCTGCGATCACAGAAGTAGGGTTGCGAATGCATAGAGTAAAATAAAGGTGGGCTGAGCTTGAACAATGCGATCGCGGAGGCTAGAGTGCAATCGCATAGAAGGATTTCTGAACCTCAACAATTTGCTCTATGCGATCGCGGCCTGTCCTATGTGATCGCATAGAAGGAAAAACTGGACAACTGATAGTAGCAATTTCTGCAACTTTTCTAAGGCCAAAAACACTTCGAACCATCTCCGAATCACTCCCGAGCCCTTGGTGCTCCTAACCAAACACACACACTAACTCAACAACATCCTACGAACTTAACCGTGCGATCACAAATAACATCATAAAGGATGAATAAAACCTCAAAATCAACACTTTTCATTCAAACTTCTTAAATTTCTAATTTTTGATATTTAGGTCCGAAACACATCAAACGACATCCGATTTCGACCAAATTACACTGAAACATCTTAAACCATATATAAGACCTGTACCGGGCGCCAAAACTAAAATACGGGCCCGATACCAATACTTTCTAATCCGTTTTCATTTCAAATTTTCATATTCATTTCAGAAAAACAATTTCTTTCAAAAATTCTTTTCTCGGGCTTGGGACCTTGTATTTCGATTCCGGGCATACGCCCGAGCACCATATTTTCCTTCCGACCCTCCGGGACTGTCATATCACGGGTTCGGGTCTGTTTATCCAAAATATTGACCAAAGTCAACTTTAATCATTTTAAAGCTAAATTTTAATAATTTTCACACAATTTAACATAAAAGCTTTCCGGCTACGCGCCCGGACTGCGCTTGCAAATCGAGGTGACTAAAAGTGAAGTTTTCAAGTCCTTAGAAGCACAAAAAAGAGAGAAAACAGGTGATGACCCTTTGGGTCGTTACATTCTCCACCTCTAAAACAACCGTTCGTCCTTGAACGGATAAAAGAAAGAAGTACCTGAGTCGGGAAATTGATGAGGATAATGGCTCTGCATATCGGACTCGGACTCCCAGGTCGATGCCTCAGGAGGCTGACCTCTCCACTGAACACACACAGAAGGAAAACTCTTCGACCTCAACTGTCGAACCTGCCGGTCTAGAATAGCTACCGGCTCCTCCTTATAAGAAAGATCCTTGTCCACCTGGACAGCGCTGAAATCTAACACGTGGGCCGGATCACCGTGATACCTCCTAAGCATGGATACGTGAAAAACTGGATGCACGACTGACAAGCTAGAAGGTAATGCAAGTCTATAAGACACCTCTCCCACACGATCGAGAATCTCAAATGGGCCAATGTACGTAGGGCTAAGCTTGCCCTTCTTCCTAAATCGCATCACGCTCTTCATAGGCGACACTCGGAGCAATACTCACTCACTAACCATGAAAGTGACATCTCGAACCTTGCGATTTGGCATAACTCTTCTACCTAGACTAAGCTGTCCAAAGTCTATCCTGAATGATCTTGACCTTATCCAAGGCCTCCTGAACTAAATCTGTACCCAATAACCGAGCCTCTCCCGGCTCAAACCACCCAATTGGAGACCGACATAGCCTACCATACAACGCCTCATATGGAGCCATCTGAATGCTGGACTGGTAGCTGTTGTTGTAGGCGAACTCTGCTAAAGGCAAAAACTGGTCCCATGAGCCTCCAAAATCAATGACACAGGCTCGGAGCATATCCTCCAATATTTGAATAGTCCGCTCGGACTGACCGTCCGTCTGAGGATGGAATGTTGTGCTCAACTCAACTCGGGGGCCCAACTCCTGCTGGACTGCTCTCCAGAAGCGCAAGGTAAACTGCGTACCCCGGTCCGAAATGATAGATACCGGCACCCCATGAAGGCGAACAATCTCTCTGATGTAGATCTCAACTAACCTCTCAGATGAATAAGCGGCTGGAACCGGAACAAAATGCGCTGACTTGGTCAGCCTATCAACAATGACCCAAATAACATCAAACTTCTTCCGAGTCATCGGAAGTCCAATAACAAAATCCATAGTAATCCTCTCCCACTTCCACTCGGGAAGCTCAAATCTCTGAAATAAACCACCAGGCCTCTGATGCTCATACTTAACCTGCTGACAGTTCAAACATCGAGCCACATATGCAAAAATATCTTTCTTCATTCTACGCCACCAATAGTGTTGCCTCAGATCCTGATACATCTTTGTGGCGCCCGGATAAATAGAATACTGAGAACTATGGGCCTCCGCTAAGATCAACTCTCGAATCCCATCAACATTGGGCACACAAAATCGCCCATGCAATCTCAAAACACCATCATCATCTAATGTCACCTTCTTGGCACCTCCACACTGCACCGTGTCTCTCAGGACACACAAATGGGGATCATCAAACTGCCGCTCACGGATACGCTCCAACAATGAAGAATGAGCGACCGTGCAAGCTAATATTCCACTGGCTCAGAAATATCCAACCTCACAAATCGATTGGCCAAGGCCTGAACATCCAAAGCAAGCGGTCTATGGCTGACCGGAATATATGCAAGACTACATATGCTGGCGGACTTTCTACTCAATGCATCGGCCACCACATTGGCCTTCCCCGGGTGGTACAAGATAGTAACATCATAATCTTTCAACAACTCCAACCACCTCCTCTGCCTCAAATTCAACTCCTTTTGCTTGAACAAGTACTGAAGACTCTTGTGATCCGTGTACACCTAACACGTCACACCATATAGATAATGTCTCCATATCTTCAAAGCATGCACAATAGCCGCCAACTCTAGATCATGAACCGGATAATTCTTCTCGTGGATCTTCAACTGCCTCGAAGCATAGGCAATGACTCTGCCATCCTACATTAATACTGCACCAAGCCTAATATGGGAAGCATCACAATAGACTATATAAGGCCCTGAACCTGTGGGCAAAACCAACACCGGTGCCGTAGTGAGAGCTGTCTTGAGCCTCTGGAAGCTCGCCTCACATATCTGACCACCTGAACTGGGCACCCTTCTGGTTCAATCTGGTCATCGGGGATGCAATAGATGAAAACCCCTCCACGAACCGACAGTAGTAGCCTACTAACCCCAATAAACTCCGAATCTCTGTAGCTGATGCTAGTCGAGGCCAGTTCTTGACTGCCTCAATCTTTTTCGGGTCCACCTGAATACCCTCTGCTGATACAACATGACCTAGAAATGCAACTGAACTCAACCAGAACTCGCACTTTGAAAACTTGGCATATAACTGACTATCCTTCAGAGTCTGAAGAACCACTCTAAGGTGTTGCTCGTGCTCCTCCTGACTGCGGGAGTATATCAGAATATCATCAATGAAAACTATCACGATCATGTCCAAATAAGGCCTGAACAGTCGGTTCATCAACTCCATAAATGCTGCTGGGGCATTGGTCAACCCAAATGGCATGACCAGGAACTCATAATGCCCGTACCGAGTGCGGAATGCTATCTTAGGGACATTAAACGCCCTAATTCTCAGCTGATGGTAGCCAGATCTCAAATCTATCTTTGAAAATACATTTGCACCCTGAAGCTGGTCGAACAAATCGTCGATCCTCGGTAGTGGATACTTGTTCTTTATCGTCACCCTGTTTAATTGCCGGTAATCAATGCACATCCTCTTCGACCCATCCTTTTTCTTCACAAATAACACTGGCGCACCCCAAGGCGATATACTGGGTCTAATGAAACCCTTTTCAAGCAAATCCTACAATTGATCCTTTAACTCCTTCAACTCTGGCGGGGCTATACGATATAACGGAATGGAAATGGGCTGAGTGCCCGGAGCCAGATCAATACAGAAATCAATATCCCTATCGGGCGGCATACCCGGCAGGTCTGAAGGGAAATCCTCAGGAAACTCCCTAACCACGGGTACCGAATCAATAGAAGGAACCTCTGTGCTGGAATCGCGAACATACGCCAAATAATCTAAACACCCCTTCTCGACCATGCGTCGAGCCTTCACATATGATATAACACTGCAGGTGGCATGACCTGGGATCCCTCTCCACTCCAAATGGGGCAAATCTAGCAAATCCAAGGTTACGGTCTTGGCGTGACAATCCAAGATAGCATGATACGGGGACAACCAATCCATTCCTAATATAACGTCAAAATCCACCATATCTAAGAGCAACAAATCAACACGGGTCTCAAGACCCTCAAGCACTACCACACAGGAACGATGCACTCGGTCGACCACTATAGAATCACCCACCGATGTAGATACATAAACAGGAATACTTAAAGCATCACTAGGAATGACCAAGTATGGTGCAAAATAGGACGATACATATGAATTCGTAGACCCAGGGTCGAATAGCACTGAAGCATCTCTATCACAGACCAGAATAGTACCTATAATAACAGCATCTGATGACTCAGTCTCTGGCCTGGCTGGCAAAGCATAACACCGGTGCTAGCCCCACCTCCCTGAACCATGTCTCTAGGACGATCGGCTGCTGGCTGACTCCTACCTCTGGCGGTCCGAGCTCCACCTCTATGATCTCTACCTCCACCTCTATGACCTCTACCCCGCCTCTAGCTGGCTGGGCAGGCTGTGGAACCTCGGGTGCCTGAATCATAGGACGAGGACCCTACTGCTGAGAGCTATCGGAAGCTTGAGGGCAATACCTGGCAATGTGCCTTGTGTCGCCACACGTGTAACAAGCCCTCGGCTGCTGAGAATAACGGAGTGGTGGGGCTCTGATAGGTGCTGATGGTGAACTGAAAAGCTGCTGGTCAGAATACTGCTACTGAGAACCACCTCCAACTGAAGTACCATGAGAGACCTGAACTGCTGACTGAAAGGGCCTCGGTGGATGGCCTGTACCATAAGAATATCTACCTCCAGACGAGGTACCACTAAACCTACCAGAATGACGGGGCCTCTTCTCTGACCCCTGACCACCTCCCCGTGCAAGAGCCATCTCAACTCTACGGGCCGCGTTGGCCGCCTCCTAAAAAGAAATCTCACCCCCAGCTCTCATAGCTAACTGGAGATGGATCGACTGAATCAATCTATCAATAAACCTCCGCACCCTCTCTCTCTCTCTCGGTGGGGAGTATAACAATAGCATGGCGTGCTAGATCAATGAACCGGGTCTCATACTGTGTGACTATCATAGAGCCCTGATGGAGGTGCTCGAACTGCCTGCGAAGAGCCTCTCGCCGAGTAACTAGCAGAAACTTCTCCAAGAATACCTCTACAAATTGGTCCCAAGTCAGTGATGGTGACCCTGCTGTTCTGGAAAAACAATAGTCCCTCCACCAAGTCTTGGCGGATCCCGCTAGTCGAAAGGTGGCAAAGTCGACCCCATTGGTCTCTACAATACCCATAGTCCGGAGAACCTCATGGCAGCTGAATAAGAAATCCTGGGGGTCCTCAGAAAAAGTGCCGCTGAATGTGGTGGTGAAGAGCTTGGTGAACCTATCAATCCTCCACAAAGCATCCGCGGACATAGTCGCCCCATCGCCGGTCAGAGCCGCAATACTAGGCTGAACTGCCACAGCCGGCTAAACCGCTGGAACCTGAGCCTGAGGAGCTACCTGCTCCGGAGTACGTATAGAGGGAGTCTGAACTCCTCCCCCAACCTAAGAAGTGGTTGGTGCTACTGGAAGCAAACCTGCTCTAGTGACGCTCTCCACAAAGCCTACCAATCTGACCAAAGTGTCCTGAAGAACTGGGGTGGCTATGAACCCCTCTGGGACCTGAGCTGGGCCCACCGGAGTTGCTGGGGCTGGAACCTCCTCATCATAATCAACATGAGGCTCCAACTCTGGGACTGCTGCCCGGGGCTGAGCTCTGCCCCTGCCTCGGCCTCTGGCACGGCCTCGCCCTCGCCCTCTGCCCCTCGTAGGAGCTGCTGCTGGGGACTCGGGCTGCTGCGCGGTAGAAGAGGAAGCACGTGTTCTCACCATCTGTGAAAGAACAGAGTAGAAAGACAATTAGTATTTGAGAAAAATAATCGCACAACAAGAAAGAACAAAGTGAAATTTTTCGTAACTCTGTAGCCTCTGGGGGATAAATACAGACGTCTCCGTACCGATCCCTCAGACTCTACCGAGTTTGTCCGTGTGTTGTGAGACCTATGTAACCTAGTGCTCTGATACCAACTTGTCACGATCCGGATTTTCCATCATCGAGGGTCGTGATGGCGCCTACTATTAGGAGCTAGGCCAGCCAATTAAATAAAAACTTCTTTTAACAACATCAACAATATAAAGAAAAGCGAGACATATAATAGACAGGCGGAAGTCTTAAAACATAAATAACTGAAAGCAAGTGCAGAAGTTCAAATACAACTCTATCCAGATCTGGTGTCACTAGCTCACGAACATCTAGAGAGTGCTAAAAACAAAGTCTGAATAAAAGTACAATGTTATTTGTTCCGGTACAAATATAACAAACGAAGGTAAAGTGGAAGAGACTCCGGGCCATGTGGATGCCAACAAGGCTACCTCGGGAATCTCTGGACTGAAGTCAGCTCCCAATGCTCCTACTGCTGTCCAAAAGCTACTCCGTGATCTGTGCAAAAGAGCATAGAAGTGTAGCATCAGCACAACCGATCCCATGTGCTGGTAAGTGCCTGGCCTAACTCCGGCGAAGTAGTGATGAGGATAAATAGGACTACCAATCAAACCTGTGCAGATATATATATACAAGTACGGCAAAAATAACAGCGGAAAGTAATAATTAAGACCGGGGGGAACATGCTTTTGGGGGTAACAGATAAAACAGATCAGCAGGGATAATAAGGAAACTACAACTGATTCCTTCTAACGCAGAATAAGTGGTCGGCGTGCGACACTATCCCGTTTCATAATATGTATAAGTGGTTGGCGTGCCACATGATCCCATTTCATAATATATAAGTGGTCGGCGTTCCACACGATCCCAATTCATAATAAATGGTTTCCCGGTAAGGGAACAAGTATCAATTCGACTATCCCGGTAAGGGAGTAACAACAATGACGTACACATCCCGGCAAGAGAGATATTCAACATACGAGAACAGCCCCGCAAGGGAATAATTACATCTCTTTCTCTTTTGTTCATTTCTTACTCCCTAATCATGTCATCATTCGAGCCAACGCTCCAAGGAGTTTACGAATCATAATTCTTTTTCATACTCTTCACATTACATAGAAACCATCAAATAGACAAGGAAGAGTCACAACAGAATCCCAATTAAGCACAATAAGGACTCACGGTCATGCTAGACACCGGTGTATAGATTCGCGTCACCATGCCTATACACCGTACTCAACATTTAGCAGTTAGGAAATAATATTCTAATCATATTCCCACAAGCCAAAGTTAGATCAAACACTTACCTCAAATGCTCCAAACTCAACTCAAGCCTCTAGTATAGCTTTACCCCTCAGATTCGGCTCCAACTTAGTCAAATCTATGAAATAACGACTTTACAATATTAACAATAGCTAAACAAATTAAACCCAATGCCTAGATATGAATTTCTAAGCTTTCTTCCAAAAATCCAAAAATTGACCCCGGGCCCGCTTGGTCAAAATCTGAGGTTCGAACCAATTCCATGTCACCCATTCCCCCACGAGCCTGAATATACAATTTGTTTTCAAATTCGACCCCAAAACAAGGTCTAAATCAAAGAAAATCGAAAAGCGCTAATTCTACCCATTTTCCCCAATTCCTACCATAAACTACATGATTTCGATCTAGGAATTTGATAAATGATGATAGAGAATGAAGATAACGAGTTAGATAATACTTACCCAAGAAGCTTTGGTGAAGAAGAGCTCTAAGAATCGCCTATGGGCTGTGGAGAAGATGAACTCGTGTAAAATTTGGAATAAAACCAGTCACTGGTTCTATTTTGGCATTTAAATTAACTGGGCAAAAATGCCCTATGCGATCGCAGAAGAGGGGATGCGATCGCATAGGGTCGGGTTGGGTGAGCTCTGCGATCGCAGAAGTAGGGTTGCGAACGCATAGAGTAAAATAAAGGTGGGCTGAGCTTGAACAATGCAATCGCGGAGGCTACAGTGCGATCGCATAGAAGGATTTCTGAACCTCAACAATTTGCTCTATCTGATCGCGGCTTGTCCTATGCGATCGCATAGAAGGAAAAACTGGACAACTGATAGGAGCAATTTCTGCAACTTTTCTAAGGCTAAAAACAACCCGAACTATCTCCAAATCACTCCCGAGCCCTCAGGGCTCCTAACCAAACACACACACTAACTCAACAATATCCTACAAACTTAACCGTGCGATCAAATCGCCCAAATAACATCATAAACGAGGAATCAAACCTCAAAATCAACACTTTTCATTCAAACTTCTTAAGTTTCCAATTTTTGATATTTAGGTCCGAAACACATCAAACGACGTCCGATTTCGACCAAATTACACAGAAACATCTTAAACCATATATAAGACCTATACCGGGTGCCGGAACCAAAATACGGGCCCGATACCAATAATTTCTAATCCGTTTTCATTTCAAATTTTCATATTCATTTCAGAAAAACAATTTCTTTCAAAAAATTTTTTCTCGGGCTCGAGACCTCGGATTTCGATTCCGGGCATACGCCCGAGTCCCATATTTTCCTACGGACCCTCCGGGACCGTCATATCATGGGTTTGGATCCGTTTACCCAAAATGTTGACCAAAGTCAACTTTATTCATTTTAAAGCCAAATTTTAACAACTTTCACCGAATTTAACATATAAGCTTTCCGGCTACGCGCCCGGACTGCGCACACAAATCGAGGCGACTAAAAGCGAGGTTTTCAAGGCCTCAGAAGCACGGAAAAAAGAGAAAACAGGTGATGACCCTTTGGGTCGTCACAAGTTTTTATACAATTAAACGAAATCTCTTATATTAAATAACCTACCAGTAATTGAGGATGTATATCAAATAAAGATCAAAAGCACAACATCTCCAACTAAAATCAATGCAAGTGGGAAACAAAAACGGGAAAGAATAATAAATTAAGGAAGTAGGAAAGATTAAAGAAAGAGCAGAAAACATTGATCACAATGATAGAAGGTAAATAGAAGGAAGAGTGGGGATTTTGAGAAACAAAAAATGAAATATAAAAGCATCAATTAAATTTAAGCCTATAGTACATATGGAATGCTCCAGTTATTAATGTAAATACAAAGTAATGAGAAACTAAAAACTTGAACACTCATAGGCGTTGAAGTTTGGATTCATTTGAACACTCATAGGCTTTGAATCTCAGATTCCTGAGATCGAAAAACTATTGGCTAAGTAAAAGAAGAATCATCATACTCAGTTTGAAAACTTGGGTCATGAACTTCTCTAATAATGAAGAACTTTTAAATAGACTCTTCCATGGAATGATAACGCATACGACTTAATTGTGACAACTTTTCAGTTTATTATTTATCTATTCACTCTTTCTCAAATTATCTCGTGATTTCTAAAAATAGTCTCAAATTATTCGTCATTTTAGAATAAATATTCAATGAAGATAGATTATATATCAAGACATAAATAAGGGTATAGTCAAAAATCCCTTCTAATTAATGTTTCTTAAGGGCCATGTAAAAGAGAAATATGACCGATAATTTGAGACGGAGGGATTAGCAGATAAATGAAAAAAATAAATAAAAAAGCAAAAAAATCTGAAAAAAGATAAATATGAATCCAGGATTTTGAGAGGTGCCATGTCATTACTTTTTGCTCATCTTTTATAGTATACTAATATATTTATCCGCGCTTCGCACGATCATGATAATAGATTTAAAAAATGACTAAAAGTCAGTTTCATAAGTTTTAAAAGGAAATGAAAGGAGCCCAAATATTCTTTTGTACTTGTGAAAAAGTCACTTTATACTTTTCATGACTCTTAGGAATATTTCATATTAAATATAAGACAATCCATTTAAGTTGTGCATTTTAACTTGAAAATTCCCTTTTCGGGGTAGGGGTAAGGTTTGCGTATACTCTATTCTCCTTAAACTTCACTAGTGAAATTTTACAGGATATGTTATTGTTGTTGTTATTTTAACTTGAAAATTAAGAACAATAAAAAAGAGAAAGATAGTGTAACCTGCCCGTATAAAATTTGGTGGTTTAAACATGATATATTGCCCACTTTTTTTCTTCTTCCTCTAAGCTCTTTTCGTAGAATATCTTATTTCTTAATAGAAAATGTTGAAACTTCAGTTTTCATATGGTTGATAATTTTTTATTTATCTAAAGTAAAATTTGGAGAAAAAAACAACCTAAAAAGGAAAGAAGACAAAAAATAAAAGAAAAACAAAAACCCATGCCATGAGATCTCACGGACCTCTATTCTTTGGATTACGTCAATCAGCAATTCAGGACTTTAGGTGGCAAATTCATCCCGCGATATCTAATAGTTCAAAAATCACATATGACCTGTCACGGTCTACGTCTCAACTTAGCTTTTTCAAAGTGTCACGACCCAAACCCCGCTCCAGTCGTGATGGCGCCTCTCGTGAAGACAAGGTCAGCCAGACCATTACGAACACCTCTTTTAAACAGCTAACAGATCATAAACAGTGTAAATATGTCTAAACGACATTAATTGGCGGTAGTACAACCCAACACAGCCCAAATCGGGGTGTCACAAGTCACGAGCATCTATTAGATTATGAATACAGTTCTACAAGGTCTAAAAATATATACAGAACAGGAATATTGATCAAGAGAGAGAGAAGCGGTGCTGCGAACGCTGGCAGTCACCATGCTAAACTCCTATACCTCTGCCTCCAATCGGCCAAAACCCGCTACCAGGTAAATAAATACCTGCATCTGCATACGAGGTATGGGGAGTAAAGTGAGTACTCCAATTCAGTGAGTAATAAAGGTAAATAACAACTGAGTAGCAAGAAATCACGTAAAGCAAACAACATACTGCATAGAAGCAGTATACAATCCTTTGAGAAAACAGTGAAGCTGTGAAACCTTTAGAAATATCTTGGCTCAGTTTAAACCTCTCTTGAAAATGATCTTTTCAATAGTTACGAAATGATTTCAAAATAGTTAGTGCCGATACACACAGAAAATCCGTCCCTCGGGCACAAATACCACAGTATAACAGGTAAAAAGACAAGTAAATATGCAAGATGAGCACATAAAAGTTCGTCCCTCGAGCAATATCTCAAAACAGTACCCGCCCCTCGGGCTCACTCTCAGCCCCTCGGGCTCTCTCTCTCATATCACTCTCAGAATAGTATCATATAGTAACCGCTGCGGCAAGCAGCCCGATCCACATCTCGCTGCGGCGTGCAACCCGATCCATATATCGTCGACGACGCTCACTGGGGGTGTGCAGACTCCGGGAGGGGCCCCTTACAGCCCAAGCACAAATATCAAGCCACCTCGTGGCATCATCACTCGACACTCGGCCTCACATCATTCGCCATTCGGCCTCACACCACTAAAGCCACCTCGTGGCATATAATGTATCTCAGGCCCTCGGCCTCATATCACTCACCATA
Organism: Nicotiana glauca; assembly: GCA_026770625.1. Taxonomy (NCBI): domain Eukaryota; kingdom Viridiplantae; phylum Streptophyta; class Magnoliopsida; order Solanales; family Solanaceae; genus Nicotiana; species Nicotiana glauca. Next base: position 10,231 of record MU747133.1, on the reverse strand, counting down.
TCCTCACATATGACCCTCGGCCTCACTCAGTGCGAAAATCATTACAAGCCCCTTAGGCATCAGTAAAACAGTAATGCTCAGCCCAAACAACATTAAAAATATAATTTAAGTCTCAAAATTCGAGTAAAAGTGGCTAAGTTTGTAAAACAGAATTAATCAATAGGACTGAGTTCAAGTAATATGTCAAAATAGTGAGGAAACAGTGATAAAAGTCCACGAAGGATTCAAATAGTCGGCATGAAGCCCAAATATGGCAATGAGCCAAATCGTGATGATAACAAACAAGTCTCAGTCAAATACCCGATAAAACATCAATCAGGACGGACCAAGTCACAATCCCTAATAGTAAACGACCCCGCGCTCGTTGATCACGCCCAACTCTAGTCCTAAAAAGGATAAGCGGTCGCTGCAAATATAATCCGATCTAAAAGTCTGGAGTCGAATCCCACAGAGAACTAATGCTTAGTTGTATTTGTTTAATATCACTAAGACGACAAGATTAAAAATAAATAAACAGTTAAAAAAAACTAACTATGCTTGAATTGTAAACAATTTGAATAAAGTTCTAAGGTAATGGTTTCTCCCGTTGTCGATTTCCTTGGTTGTACATTTCTTATAGCTGTGACTTAGTTGCCTCTATCAATCATGAACTCTCCAGCTACCATAAATCTCTCTCAAGAAATTATGATAATTAACTAGTCGCAATCTCTCAAGCTACGCTAGCTAGATTCACATTACAGTTCACTTAGATTGCACCCGAGGTATCATTATCTCTAATCCAACCTCTAAACCCTCGGTTATGACTCTCGTCTATACTCCG
>MU747131.1:22418-38060 GCA_026770625.1 Nicotiana glauca | reverse complement strand
GTTATTAATTCTGGTAGTATAGCTTAACTTGCAATCTATATTAGCTGAAGGTAGTACTTGACTCGAGAATTATCTGGTTCTATCATTGATTCAGTGTAGTGCGAATTGGATATTTCCCTAATAATTTAGCCAACTTGAGATAATTGAACTTCTGTTGTTCATAGAGCTTAAGTTGTAGTGGTAATAACTCCTTTCAAGTGCTTTCATAATTTTCCATCATGCTTTAAATGTTAGTCTAAATTTCATATTTGAGATATTGTATAATCCTGAGATGCTTTGTAGAATTAATATATATGTTCATGCTAGTGCTAGTGCAGCAAATGCTTAAAAAGGCTAGTAATTAAATCCTGGTCCATATTTCAACATTAGCTTTTTCAATGATTTTAGTTTTTCAACGCGTTAGTTGCTTTAGGCGCATTATTTAATAATTTTACCTTCTTAAACTTGGGTGCACATTTATGTGACCCAAATCTCAACGATATTAAAATACGTCAAAAAACCATGGGGCATTTATGTGACGTGGTTCGAGATATATTTTAATGACGTTGTAATTCTCTTTAAAAATAATAATAAAAGAGGTTAAAAGTTAAAATTTGTACATAGGTTCATAATTGTTTAAAATCAGATAATTAAGCCGAATATAACAGTTAAGCGACCGTGTTGGAACCACGGAACTCGGGAATGCCTAACACTTTCTCCCGGGTTAACAGAATTCCTTACCCGGATTTTTGGTTCGCGGACTGTAATATAGAGTCAATATTTTCCTCGATTCGTGATTCAACCGGTGACTTGGGACACCATAAATCTCTTAAGTGACGACTCTAAATCTCAATAAACGAATCCTGTTTCGGTTGTCCTTCAATTAGAAAAACTCCCTTTATTATACCCTTTACGTGGATGTAGTGAAAAAGGAGGTGTGACAGTGGTTAGGATAGGAATATACCTAGTCACCGTGCTTAATTAAATATCGTAATCTTAGGGCAGTCTTAATATATTGATTTCATAGGAATATAGGCGTTAATCTATCGAGAATAGGTGAGTAGTACTTCGGGAGAAGGCTATGAGAGCATTTATCGATTAATTAGCAACCATGGGTGAATTATATGAAAGGGAGAGTTAATTATAACACAATACGAATGGTGAATCGATCACAACCCTGGAATACTTGTCTCTACTGAATACACAACAATCAATTCGTTACTTGATAATTTAGTATTACTTAGAATCGTAGTATATTATAATCATATTATTGGACTTTGCTTTTAGATGGACTGAGTAACAATTATAGTAATTCCGTGAGTAGTTTGCACAAGTCTCTGTGGGTTCGACACTCAACTTATCATTATATTACTTGTCGACCACGTATACTTGCATGTGCATTTGGGAGCAACAAGTTTTTTGGCATTGTTGCCGGGGATCGAACCCGGGTCACCCGCGTGACAGGCGGGAATACTCACCACTATACTACAATGACACTCTGTGGGTTCGACATTCAACTTATCATTATATTACTTGTCGACCACGTATACTTGCGTGTGCGTTTGGGAGCAACAAGTTTTTGGAGCCGTTGTCGGGGACTTGACTATTAACTACTTGCTAATTTTTGCTTTAATTGCTTATTTCGTCTAGTCTAACGGTACTTGATTGTTGCTCAGATCTCAGGAACTTTGATTGAATGCGCAGGGTCATAAGCCAGGACAAACTTCAAGGCTTTGATCCTGAACCTGAGAGAACATTTCATAGGAGGTTGAGGGAAGCAAGGGACACGAATAATATTCAGGCACTTGTTCAATTTCCTGTGAACATGGAAGAGGAGCAACCTATGGCTGTTCAGGAGGTGGCAATGCCCAGCATTGCTAATGTCACCTCCAGTATCGTGAAACCCAGGATCACTGGGCATTTTGAGCTGAAATAGAGCGTGATACAGTTACTTTATGCGAACGGGCAAGTCTCGGGTCTTCCATATGAGGATTCGCAATAGCACATTCTGAACATCTTGGATATTAGTGATACTTATATCACTAACGGGGTCACTATAGATTATGTGAGGCTCACACGTTTTCCAATATCTCTATTGGGTGAGGCTAAGCGATAGCTAAAGGTAGAACCAGCTAACTCCATTACAACATGGAATGATTTGGCGAGAAAATTTCTAGCAAGGTTCTTTCCTTCAGGCAAAACTGCAAAGATCAGAAGTGAAATAGTGGCCTTCAAATAGAAAGCAGGTGAATCTTTATACTCAGCTTGGGGAGGGTTCAAGGGGCTACTCAGAGACTGTCCTTATCACAATCACACGAATGAAGTGTTAGCAAACACTTTCATAGAAGGACTACATTCTGAAACAAAGATCATGGTATATGCTGCAGCTAGAAGTCAGGTGTTGGAGAAAATCTTTGACGAGATATATGCATTATTGAACAAATTCTCCAAGAGCAATCCGAATTGGCAAGGAGAGATGGGCAGGCACACAGTGCAAAAGTCTGTAGGGGTTTTTGAGTTAGATGTCGTCTCAACATTATCAGCGCAGATTGCTACACTGGCCAATCAAGTGAACCAGATGAATTTGAGTATCAACAAGTAGCAAACACAACCGGTACAACAAGTTCAGGATTTTTGTGAAATATGTGGAGAAGGGTACACGAGCGACATATGCCCCGCAAACCCGGAGTCTGTCTGCTTTGTGAGTAATTCAAACAGTGGCCAAACAAACCAATATAGGAACACTTACAATCCCAACTGGAGGAACCACCCAAACTTCTCTTGGGTGGAAACCAGGGCACTCAGAATCAATACAGTCCTCAAGCACCTCAACAACAATATAGACCACCTCAGGTTGAAAAACAAGCGAATCCTACAAGTCACCTTGAAGACATGTTAAAAAGGTGATGGTTGAACAACAATCTCTCTCAGAAAGTGATGGATGAACAGCAAGCCCTCGCCACAACAGTGAGAAATTTGGAGCGTCAAATGGGACAGCTTGCTAGTGGTCAAAATACTAGACCAGCGGGATCTCTTCCAAGTGACACCGAAGCCAATCCTAGGGCGACCCTTAATGCTGTGTCGTTGAGGAATGGGAGACAACTAGAGGAAGTTCTATCTAAAAAGAGGAAACATGTGACTTTTAATGAGATGCCAGCCACTGTAGAATCAACATCAGAGAAAGCCAAGGAACCAGAGAAGCTAGTTGGAGAGGCGGTGGCTGAGCAATCCCCATAATTGGTTGCAAGGCCACCACTTCCATTCCCTCAAAGACTGCAGAAATTATGAGATCATGCCTCATATAAAATGTTTCTTGATATCTTGAAGCAGGTACAAATTAATATTCCATTGGTTGACATCTTACAGGAAGTACCCAAATATACAAAGTACATCAAGGACATTGTGGCAAATAAAATAAGGCTGACCAAGTTTGAGACTGTGGCACTCACTGAGGAGTGCAGTTCCAGAATTCAAGGCAAGTTACCTCGGAAATTGAAGGATCCAGGTAGTTTCACTATCAAAATCACGATTGGTAAATATGCTATTGGGCGAGCTCTATGTGACCTTGGAGCAAACATCAATTTGATGTTGCTATCTATATTCAGACAGTTGGGGTTGGGTAAACCACGCCCAACCACAGTTATCTTACAGTTAGCTGACCGCTCCCTTGCTCATCCTGAGGGAGTAATTGAAGATGTGCTTGTCCAAGTAGGGTCTTTTATATTCCTAGCTGATTTCATCATCCTGGACTACGAGCCTGATCAGGAAGTCCCATTTATTTTGGGGCGTCCATTCTTATCCACGGGCCGAGCTATTATTGATGTTTGTGAAGGAAAGATGACAATGAGAGTGGGTGATCGAGTGGAGGCCTTTAACGTTTATAGAGCACTCAAGTTACCAGCCCACTATGAAGAGTTGTCCATGATCTCTATGGTAGAAGGTGATGCCACATCGTTAGTACCCTATATGAGCCCTGCAGATCCTGTTGAACGTGTATTGATTGGGGACGTAGAAAACGGTAAAGATGAAAGGATGGGAGAAATTGAGCAAGTGCTGGATATGTCCTGCTGTTATGTACATGGGGTTAGAAAATTTGAAGAATTGGACAGGCCTGTCACTCTGACCCTACCCAGGCCATCTATTGAAGAGGCTCCGAAGCTAGAACTCAAGCCACTTCCAGCGCATCTGCGCTATGCTTACCTGGGGAACTCATAGACACTGTCGGTGATTATTTCATCCAGCTTGACCTGCACTCAAGAAGAAAAATTGCTCAGAGTCCTCCGTGAGCATAAAAGGGCCATTGGGTGGACTATAGCTGACATCAAGGGAATTGGTCCAGCGTTTTGCATGCAAAAAATCTTTCTAGAGGACGAACACCGCCCCAGTGTAGAGCAGCAAAGGAGATTAAATCCCATTATGAAGGAGGTGGTGAAAAAGGAAGTAATCATGTTTCTCAATGCAGGTATCATTTTTCCTATTTCTAGTAGCAATTGGGTAAGGCCGATTCAATGTGTGCCTTAAAATGGAGGAATGAATGTAGTTTAGGATGAGAAGAATGAGCTAATCCCCACTCTCACTGTTACGGACTGGAGAGTCTGCATTGATTATAGAAGGCTCAATAAGGCAACTTGCAAAGATCACTTCCCACTCCCATTCATCGATCAAATGCTAGACAGGTTAGCCGGGCATGAATATTACTGCTTCTTTGATGGTTATTCAGGATACAGTCAGATCGTCATATGCCCAGAGGACCAGGAGAAGACTACTTTTACTTGTCCTTATGGCACCTTTGCCTTCAAGCGAATGCCATTAGGTCTTTGTAACGCACCAACCACTTTCCAGAGATGCATGATGGCTATTTGCACCGACATGGTGGAAAAATTCGTGGAAGTGTTTATGGATGATTTTTCAGTTTTTGGGTCTTCTTATGATGATTGCTTGAGGAATTTAAGCAAGGTGCTGACCCATTGTGAAGAAACAAATCTGGTACTAAATTGGGAAAAGTGCCATTTTATGGTACAAGAGGGCATCGTGTTGGGTCATAGAGTATCTAGGAGCGGCATTGAAGTTGATAAAGCAAAGGTGGAGGCAGTTGCAAAGTTACCTCCACCTATCTCAGTGAAGGGTGTCCGGAGTTTCTTGGGACACGTGGGTTTCTATCGGCACTTTATTAAAGATTTTCAAAAATTGCCACTCCCTTGTGCAGGCTGCTTGAAAAAAATCTCTCTTTCAATTTTGATGATTCTTGCCTCAACGCATTTGAGGAGCTTAAAAAGAAGTTGGTGACTGCCCCCATTATTGTGGCACCTGATTGGTCTCTACTATTTGAACTTATGTGTGATGCGAGTGACCTTTCTATTGGGGCAGTGCTAGGCCAGAGGAAGGACAAGATGTTTTATTCCATCTACTATGTGAGTATGACTCTTGATGATGCTCAACAGAATTACACCACCACTGAGAAAGAGTTGTTAGCCGTTGTGTGGGCCTTTGAGAAATTCTGGGCATACTTGGTGGTAACGAAAGTCATAGTTCATACGGACCATGTAGAAATTAGGTATTTGTTTACAAAAAGGACTCCAAAGCTCGTTTGATGCGCTGGGTTTGTTACTGCAGGAATTTGATGTTGAAATACAAGATCAAAAGGGGACAGAGAACCAAGTAGCTGATCAACTATCACGGTTGGAAAATCATGATCACGTGGAGGAGGGTGGCTAAATTAAATAAGTGTTCCCTGGTGAGAAACTTTTTGCTATAACCCAAGACTCTCTCCCGTGGTATGCAGACTATGTGAATTATCTTGTGAGTGGAGTACTCCCTCCCGAAATCCAATCTGAAGCTAGAAAGCAGTTCTTACATGATGTGAACTTCTATTACTGGGATGATCCCTATTTGTTCAAGCAATGTGCTGATCAGTTGATGAGAAGATGCATTCCTGAAAAAGAGGTGGAATTAGTGTTGTATGATTGTCACGCATCACCTTATGGGGGCCATCATGAAGGAGATAGAACATATGCAAAGGTGTTACAATCCGGTCTCTTTTGGCCAACCTTATTCAAGGATGTGCATGCATTCGTTAATAAGTGTGACTAATGTCAGATAACGGAAACAATCACAAGGAAGCATGAGATGCCTTTGAATAATATTCTAGAAGTTGAGCTTTTTGATGTGTGGGGGATAGATTTTATGGGGCCATTTCCATCGTCCAGAGGAAACAAACACATTTTGCTAGCCGTTGATTACGTGTCAAAATGGGTGGAGGCAACTACTTTGCCAACCAATGATGCCATTGTGGTAGCTGCTTTTGTGAAAAAGAACATATTCTCGAGATTTGGGACTCCACAGGCCTTAATCAGTGATGAAGGGACTCATTTTTGCAATCGATTGTTGAATAACCTTCTTGTTAAATATGGAGTTCGCCACAAGGTTGCTACAACATATCATCCATAGATAAGTGGGCAAGCTGAGGTGTCAAACCGAGAAATCAAACAAATATTAGAGAAGACGGTAAGTGTGAATAGGAAGGATTGGGCTGCAAAGTTGGATGATGCCCTATGGGTGTATAGGACTGCATATAAAACACCAATTGGAGTGTCCCCTTACAAGCTGGTTTATGGGAAGGCCTGCCACTTGCCCGTTGAGCTCGAACACAAAGCATATTGGGCCATTAAGAAGCTAAACATGGACCTTGAAGCCGCATGTGAGAAAAGACTTATGCATTTGGATGAGTTAGATGAGTTCAGGTTGCACTCTTATGAAAATTCCAAGCTATATAAAGAAAAGACCAAACGATGGCATGACGAGCATATCAAGACACGTCACTTTGAGCAAGATCAACAGGTATTGTTATTCAATTCTAGACTGCGACTGTTTCCTGGGAAGCTAAAGTCGAGATGGTCAGGTCCTTTTGAGGTGGTGAGAGTCACCCCTTATGGTGCAATCGAGCTACGAGATTTAAATGGTGAGAGGACATTCTTGGTGAATGGTCATAGAGTCAAGCATTACTTGGGAGGAATGATTGATCATAAAAAGACCAAGGTTGTACTCACTGATGAGTAAGCGAGACTCTGTATCGTGCTGTGACGTTAAATCAGGCGCTGGTTGGGAGGCAACCCTACATGTATATCTTTTAGTTATTGATTTTTTTTAGTGTCAAGTTTAGTGTTGTTTTTGTTTTACAGAGTAGGGGAAGACAGAGTATCCAAAGTTGAAGCTGAGGAGCATGTTTGAGCTTAAGTGTGGGGTCGTCCCGACCCTTAATATTGAGGATCACATCCGAGCTAGGCCCGAGAGGGTCTTAGGGAGTATTTCTCACCCTTGTTTTAATATTTCTCTATGATCATGCATCGAGGACTATGCATAATATAAGTTTGGGGTGGGGAAACTACTTTCTGAAGTGTAGTTGTATAAAATTAAAATTTTTTTAGTTTTTCTTTTAGAACTCGTAGTAGACATAGTCTAGGTTTAAAAAAAATGAAAATTGAAAAAAAATGTGAAAAAGTTCAGACTTTTCCCGACGATGGATCTTTTGGGCAATTTTCTTGAGGGATAAAAGTCCGAGTTAAAAACACCAAAAAGATTATTTCTTTTGAATAGCTAGGTAGTATTCCTTGGTTTTTCTTTAGGTATCGGTTCTTTTCCAAGGATGTAGCTCGAACCGGACATTTTAATTTCTTTTTAGGAGTAGTTTAGGAAGAAACTGAGTCGTTCTGAGATACTCATTGACATGATTGATGCTGGCACATTAGGCTATGACATACATTCTATTTTTCCGTGTACTTGGTTTGAATTGTGAAGCCTAAGTAAAGTAAATAGCCTATTTTGTGACGCCTTTTCTCAATTGTTTGACTTGTATGCCACATAGTGCAAAGGTTGTTTAAAGTTCTTAATTATGCGTGCTTTCTTGACTTGAGAGTTGAACAGAACCGTCTTGATTGAGTCATGTGCAACGTGTGTGTGAGGATTTGTGATTTTCTATGCTATCCTGTATAGTCTAGAACTTGCCCCATGTGTTAATTGAAGCGAAATTGTAAGTTGTGCTAATCTATGAGATGACGTAGGCATTTTCTTGCTTGATCATGGATGTGCTTGTCACATAAAAATAAAATTTTCCGTTGCTAGCCCCTTTAAGCTTATAGACATTTCTTTGGCACCCACATTACAAGCCATACCCTTATTTTTTTCTTAATTTGATATTGATTGAACTTGTACCTCCTAAGGCACTTAGTCGCTAAAAACAGTAAGGATAAATATTGGGGAGCATCTTTTGAGTGGAACCATGGAAGGGTCCGTTGGTGCACTAAAGTTGAAATTAAAGGTCACTAGCCGATGAACTTTATTGTATGGAGTGTGTGGAGAAAAGAAAAGAAAAATGATAGTGAATGTATATAGAAAAAAAACACCTCCAATTCTTATTGATTTGTGCTAGTAAAAATAGAGAAGTGCTTAATTGAAAAGAGGGCTATGTTGTATGTGGCAAGTGGGTTGGTTGAGAAGAATATGAGCTTGATATGTAAATGTAGTGTATTAAAGTGCTTAGAAGGGTGAGTCACTATTTCTAAATATATCCTACCCATCCCTTAGACTATATTACAATCTAAAAGTCCTAATTGATCCTAGATTTGGCTAGCTTAAATTAGTAGAGATATACACTACGGGCAAGCTTATGGTACGACCACGGGATGCATATGAATTCTTTGTGAGAGTGAGTGAATTTTGTTCAATTGTGTGATGTCCTTAAATTATATTCAAAAGTATATTTGAATGTTTGGACCAATTTATACTCATTCTTTCGTTTGTTGGTGAGGGCACATGATCTCATGAATGATTGGTAATGTTGTAAACTTTCTTGTTGGGTAAGTGCATGAATTGAGGGGGCTTAGTGGTTGCAAGTTTATTGTTGAAGTTGGGCAGTGATGAATAGGTTGTTAGAATTTATTGAATTGAAATATTTTACTTGGGTATGCTTAAACGGGAAGAATGTGAAATTTTGTGTGTTGATGCTTGTGTGCCGATATTGATTATAGTCTAGGGTATATTGTGTGGGTAAAAGTTAAAGTATTCCTCTATAATTGATATTTTTACGTAGTTGGGGGGTTTATTAGATTGTCCAATTGCTCGAAGACGAGCAACGTTTAAGTGTGGGGTGTTGATGATAGGTGATAATATGAAAATTAGACTATAATTAGGCCCTAAAAAACCACATTTTTGTATACCTTTTACGGTAAAAAGTGATAACAAAATGCTTTTATTAGTATTTTTCATGCTTTGCAGGATATATCCAATAAAAAAAGTTTGTGGAGTACTTTTGGGATAAATTATGGAGAAAAGGAGGCCAATCATACAATATCCACAAAGTGCCCCAAGCGAGGGACAAAACCAGAACTGAAGCTGGTCTACCGCTGTCCGGGCGTAATCGCAGTAGGACCGCAGCAGAACACTACTGCAGATTCTGAAGGCCACTCTGGCCGCGGTCCTGGCGTAACCACGGTAGGACCGTGACAGGATGCATAAACTTCAGGGACCAAAGTGCAAAACACGGAATTTTAAGCCCTAAACCCTATATTAAACGAAGGAAGCCGGCCAAGAAAGAGGACGAGACCACTTTGGAGTAAAAGAACACACGAGATCGTGAGGAAGTGGAGAATTCTCAGTTTTCTTCATCTTTTTCTAATATTTACAATTGATTCAACAATCATGCAATTATTTGATTACATCATGAGTGGATAAACACCTATTGTTCTGGGGTTGTGAGCTAGCCATGAATATTGTTGTTTGATATTAGCCTGACCTTGATTATAATTCACCAATATATGGTTATTTCTTCAATTCTGTGTTTAATTGCTTAATTGTCTGGCCAACAGTTAGGTTCTATTTACTATCTATGCTTTGGGAAAGCCATGTTTAGATTAGAGAAGAATTGAAGAGAGCATGATCTTAACCCTTAGGGGGAGCGGATTTGTGGTTAGGATATGAATATACCTAGTCACCGTGCTTAATTAAATATCGTAATCTTAATGCATTCTTAATAGATTGATTTCATAGGAATATATGCGTTAATCTATTGAGAATAGGTGAGTAGTACTTCAGGAGAAGGCTATGAGAGCATTTATCGATTAATTAGCAACCATGGGTGAATTATATGAAAGGGAGAGTTAATTAGAACACAATACATATGGTGAATCGATCACAACCCTGGAATACTTGTCTCTACTAAATACACAACAATCAATTCATTACTTGATAATTTAGTATTACTTAGAATCGTAGTATAGTATAATCATAATATTGGACTTTGATTTTAACTGGACTGAATAACAATTTTATAATTCCGTGAGTAGTTTACGCAAGTCTCTATGGGTTCGGCACTCAACCTATTATTATATTACTTGTCGACCACATATACTTGCGTGTGCATTTGGGAGCAACAACCATCATTTCGAGGTTATCAAATTTATGCTTATTATAGATACTTATCCTTTTTAATTTAATAAATAATTTAATTGTATAAATATATCTCATAAGATAAAAAAATAAATGAAAGATATTTTGAATAACTTATCCTTTGATGTAATCAGTTCAATGTTTCTTACCATTCAATTCTACGACCTTGTGAGATGAAATTGGAAACAGAAATAAACCATGGTGTCAGTCAAAAATTTATGTAAAATATTCTTTTAATATGTGTTTCAGCCTATCATGATGACAAATGAGCATGTTTCTAATAATGTTGGAACTGTTATTGTAATCTCAAACCCACCGCTAAGTTAGTTAATTTATTTTTTAAAATCCAGCCCTATAAAATATCTAGATTGTATATGTTATGTTTACTATACACCTATACATTTTCATATATAGCTGAAGGTAAAAGGAGAAAGGAAAGGGAGAAGACAACAGAGCTTTCAATCCAAAAGAAATGCAAATACAGTGACAATGGAAAGTTGAAGGTAATTATTCCGCCAGATCGAACTATAGCAGTAGGTCCTGGAGCTAATGGTTTCGTTACCAAGTTCTCTGTCAAAGTTGTGCATAATGCTCGACATGATGTCAAGAATTGGAAGGAAGTTTTTGATTTAGCAAAAGATAGAACTGTTGCTCATATGCTGGTAATTCACTCTGTTCCGTTACAATTTTCTTATTGGTCTAGTACACATAAGCAAACTCTTAATTCCAGATTACTTCTAATCTTCTTATTGGCTTGGGAGTGTTTTGCTCTCCTGACAAAAAGTGGCAGCATTTTCTATCTTTTTCGTGATAATAATTGATAAATTTGTGGTCAAGACTTTAAAGAAGCTAGAACCTCAAGGTTTGGGTAAAAGAGAAGTTTGCCTACTAAACTATTCTAGATAGCATTTGTACACATGTTATGTTAACATGTCCATATGACCACTGGACTTCATTCTGAATTAAACTTAGCAAGAGATAAGTCTTTTTGTTGCATTTCAGAATAAGAAATGGAACTATTATGTCCAATTGAGGTGATGTTTTAGCTTAAGTCAACTAATTTTTCCACCATTTAATTGTACAACCAATTCATTTTTACTGCTACTATTAGATATAAAGGTGAAAGCATCAGAAGAATATATGCAATCACTGCTCCCAACCTATTTAAACAGCAACTGTGCAACTCAAGTTCATTCACTTTTTTCACAAAATGCTGCAACACACATACAACAACATAAAAAAAAAACCCTTTTGAAGAGTTGGTCTATGAAGCTTCTGGAAGAAAACAAAAAGTTATTGTACTTGTGTTAAAACCAAGAGAGGACTTACTCTGTTCTTTAACGAGGATAAACCACATACTTACCATATGTTCCACCTAACAACACAGCAGACATGCCTGAGTTGATAAATTACTTCTCACTATCTCTGTTTCTTACTCGTTCTCATATCATTCCTTTCCACTTATTTGTATGACAAATTAAGTTATGTAATTTTGCAATGTTTAACAACATGGAGTTTCTCTTGGAATTCTCAACATTATTTCTAATTTAAGTGGTTCAAATGAGGCAAGTCGGTCAAGAATTATGGATGACATCACGGTAAGAAAACTTTGCCTAACTCTTGTAAAAGTAAATTCCTTGGTTGATATTGTTCAATGTCATGTTTGTGTTATAGTTTTTAGTTGCAATTTATTTAGTTCCCTGTCATCTATGTTCAAAAAGAAAAGGTACTTGATCTTGGGCCTTTAAAAGATTGTAGCTACAGTCATATACAGAGAGTATCATACTTTGGAGAGTTAAAAGTAAAAAAAAATAAAGAAGGCCTTTTTAAAATATTTGTATAATACTAAAACATTTATTTGAATAATATTTCAAGTGAAAACGTAATAAAAGTCCAACCTTTTCTAAGTGACTCTTAGATCCAACATAACTTTAACTCGTAAAGGTTCAACCTTTACTAGGGATCTGTATATGTTCTTCTTCTCCCCTGTTATTTGTCAAAAATTTCCAATAAGATATTGCCAATTAATTTAAGCTTTTGTACATTAAACTGAATCCCTTCACAATTGACATAGTGGATTATTCCCATTTCAACTTTTCAGCTTATTCACATTTTAGTTGGTTGATGCTTACCAACAGACATCAGACTGACTAATCCTATTACTTGAGGTTGAAATATTATCCTTTGGTACGTAAATACTGGTGTTTTCTATGAGAAAATAGAAGCTATGCCAAAATCTACGGTAGGTAGTAGCTCTTTCTTTTATATTACATGGTGTAGGTTCTTACTTGATGATTTCTTATCTTTATCTTGGTTATAAGTATCTTTTTATATCATTCATTTGTGCCTAAAATATTCTCTTTTGATATGTACTTGTGTACTTAATAGTTTTCTTTTATAAAAAGTTTAATTGTAATTTATCTTTTTTTTTTAGGATAAGCATGAGTAAACCAACATAGGTGATAATATGGTTCAACTAATGCTCAAGATATTGGAAGAAGATTTGTTTTATGGGTTGTTATTAGATTAAAAATTATGACCTTGTGTCGATGCCCCCTTTTTCACCCCCCCTTAAAGGGGCGGAATCGGGTTTACGACAATATGGCGACTCTGCTGGGGAGTGCGGATAGTGACCCTATGAGAGTTTCGATCCTGAGGAGCGAATGTGCTTTGATTCATAACCTGAATTCCTGCATCCAAAGAAAAATCGTGAGTTCTGTAGGGGGGAGGTTAGTTCGTATCCTCCAGCTTTTGGCGTTGTGTATCATGGGGGTAGCGTTGCTAAACGATGGTGGTGCAAATGATATTTATGCATGACTTAGTAAATATAATGCAAGTATGTATATATAAAAAATGATTTCATTTTGGATGAACTGACGACTACAACGTGGTTCAAGACACGACAACCTTGCTTGTTCCGGAATTTTGAGGGTCCTCCTCAAAATTCTGCCCCAATTTACTAGGCTGGTGCTGCTGGTGGATGTGCCGAATAACTAAACGCGGATCGATTCCAGAATTTTGAGGGTCCTTCTCAAAATTCTGCCCCAGTTTACTGGGTCGGTGCTGATAAAGAGGCTGACGAGCTGACTTCAGAATTTTGAGGGTCCTCCTCAAAATTCTGCCCCTGTTCCAAATACGGGGGAAAGATGAAATTTTTATTAAAATGTGACCGAACCCATAGGGCTGCCTACGTATCCCCTCTTAAATGGGAATCAGGTCAGGCGTAGTTCAAAAGCATATGATCAAATGTAGTATCTTTTTACTGCTTCTGATTTGATAGGCTTCGGCCAAACTTCTCCGTCCATTTCTGCGAGAATAAGGGCTCCTCCAGTAAGAACCCGATGAACCATCTACGGACCCTGCCAATTGAGAGAGAATTTCCCTTTGGCTTCATCTTGGTGCGGAAATATTTTCTTTAGTACCAGTTGTCCTGGCACGAATTTCCTTGGCTTGACTCTGTTGTTGAAAGCTCTGGACATTCTGTTCTGATATAATTGACCGTGACAGACAACATTCATTCTCTTTCCGTCAATGAGAGCTAATTGCTCGTAGCGACTTTTGACCCATTCTGCATCATCTAATTCTGCTTCTTGTATGACCCTCAGGGAGGGAATTTCTACCTCGGCGGGGATGACTGCCTCTGTACCATAAACCAGCATGTAGGAAGTGGCCCCAATTGACGTGTGGACCGTGTTACGATAACCTAATAAGGCGAATGACAACTTCTCCTGCCACTGCTTGTGCTTTTCGATCATCTTCCTTAGTATCTTCTTGATGTTCTTATTGGCCGCTTCTACAGCTCCATTCATCTGAGGTCTATAAGCCGTAGAGTTCTTGTGTTTAATCTTGAATATTTCACACATCGCCTTCATCAGGTCGCTATTGAGATTAGAACCATTGTCTGTGATGATTGATTCCGGAATCCCAAATCGGCAGACCATACGATCGCGACCGAAATATGTTACTACCTTTTTAGTGACTGCCTTGTATGATGCTGCTTCGACCCATTTGGTGAAGTAATGAATTGCCACTAGGATGAAACTGTGCCCATTTGACGTGGCTGGTTCGATTGGTCCAATGACATCCATTCCCCAAGCGGCGAACGGCCATGGCGAGCTCATTGCAGTAAGCTCGTTTGGAGGTACCTTTATCATATTTGCATGAATCTGGCAACGATGGCATTTCCGAACATACTGGATGCAGTCTATTCCATGGTCATCCAAAAATACCCTGCTCGAAATATCTTCTTTGCCAAAACGAAACCATTCATGTGCGGTCCGTAGGTCCATGCGTGCACTTCCTCCAATAGTTTGGTTGCTTCTTTTGCCTTGACACACATTAATAACCCCAAGTCAGGAGTCCTCCTATACAGGATCCCTCCACTGTGAAAGAATTTGTTGGACAATCTCCGAAGTGTTCGTTTCTGAGTAGCATTGTCAAGTTCTGGGTATTCTCCTTTTATCAGGTATTCTCCAATATCGTGGAACCAAGGTTTCCCGTCGGCTTCTTCCTTGACGTGAGCACAATAAGCTGGTTGGTCGTGAAGCTTGATCGAGATGGGATCAATAAAGTTTGTATCTTGATGCTGGATCATAGACGATAAAGTGGCTAAGGCATCAGCGAACTCATTCTGTATTCTGGGAACATGCTGGAATTCTGTCTTTCTGAATCTTTTCCTCAACTCCTGTACATGATGCAGATAGGGGAGTATTTTGAAATTCTTGGTTGCCCATTCTTCTCGAACCTGATGTATGAGTAGGTCCGAGTCTCCGATTACTAATAGTTTCTGAATGTTCATGTCAATTGCCAGCTTGAGCCCTAGGATGCAGGCTTCGTATTCGGCCATGTTGTTGGTGCAAGGGAATCTGAGCTTGGCGGATACTGGGTAATGCTGACCGGTTTCTGATACCAAGACCGCTCCTATACCAACTCCTTTGAAATTCGCGGCTCCGTAGAAAAACATCCTCCAACTGTCATATGATTCTGCAATGTCTTCTCCTATGAAGTCTACCTCTTCATAAGGAAAATACGTCTTTAGAGGTTTGTATTCTCCTCCTATAGGATTCTCGGCGAGGTGATCTGCCAAAGCTTTCCCTTTGACTGCCTTCTGGGTAACATAAACAATGTCGAACTCGCTTAACAGGATTTGCCATTTGGCGAGCTTGCCGGTAGGCATGGGCTTCTGAAAGATATATTTCAATGGGTCCATTCTAGATATGAGAT
>MU747130.1:22825-68791 GCA_026770625.1 Nicotiana glauca | reverse complement strand
CTCCAAAAATAACATACTTCAATGTTAACAGCTTTAAGGATATTTCAGTCATTTTAACAGAAAAAGTGCTTACCAACACTTATTTACCAAACACTTCAATAACGTTTTTTCAGCTTAAGCACTTTTATCCAAACACGTAACTACTTATTTATAAAACAAGCTCCAGCACTTTAAAACGTACTTTTAAGCACCATGCTTAAAAGCCACTTTTTTTAAGCCAATCCAAACGGGGCCAAAGTCTATCTGATTCACGTCCAGTACCAATGATTTGCCCTGTACTGCGTTTCTGTATAAAAAGGTCATCAAGAAATAAAACAGCAGATATATGTGATTTGGCTAAGTGACTAACGGCTATGAGATTAAAAGGACTACCAGGAACATAAAGAGCTGTATCTAAAGGTAAGGAAGGAAGTGGATTTGTTTGACCTATTGCAGTTGCCATGGCTTGAGACCCATTGGCCATTGTGACTGTTGGGAGACATAAGTCACACTACTATTTGTTTGAACAACGGAAGCTATCCTTGAAGATGTCTGTTTACATGCTTTGTACTGAAGGAACTCAATATAATCCGGTAAAGAAACCATCTGGATTGGATTCAATGCATTGGAACCAACGGATTGTGAGTTAAATACTTCGGATATGAATTTATATTGTTGCACCGGAAAAAGCAGACTTTTTTTCTGTTGAAAATTACTGTTCACGCCGAAAATCACTAATTCACGCCGGCAAAATATGAAGTGGTCGGAATTTGATTTAAATTGGACGGGTAGGCTCGGATTTGCGAGGAGAATCCACTGTCTTGAAGAAGTTTCTCCAAAATGTGGCCGGAAATCTCTCTCTCACGCGCCAGCGCATGGGAGTCGGAACTTCGCCGAAAAACTTCTTCCGACGGCGTGTGGGCATGGGAGTCGGAACTTCGCCGAAAAACTTCTTCCGACGGCGTGTGGTAGCGCGTGGGGGGTCTTCTGACGGAGAATTTTTTATGGGTTGGTCGCCGGAGGCCGATCTACTTCGTGGTGGTGTTGGTTTTTGCACAGCACTGACGAAAAATGGCTTTTTTCTTGTGGCAGACCTGTGTTTGCCGGAGAAAGATCTCCGGTTTAACTGATTTTTTTCTTCCTGGAGTCGCTGGAATTTATGCACAACGATAAATCTCTCACGACTGCTCTAATACCATGTGAGAAAGCACGGGAGAAAATAATATTATTGATTAATATTGACAGTGATACAATGAGCCATATATATATATATATATATATATATATATATATATATATATATATATATATATATATATATATATATATATATATATATATATATATAATACATGTCCTACTCCTAATACATATGAGATTAGAGTTATTTACTATTTAACTATCAATCTAACATGAACTACCTTCAAAACAAGAAGCAGCCAGAGTCAAAGCAGGTGACTGGTTCTGGAATGGAAGGCGCCTATCCCTAGAATGGTGGTCGCCGGAATATGGGTCTTTTCCGATGAAGAATGAAACTGGGCAAAGATGGGTCAAAGCATTTGGCATCCTATTGCATGGCCGGACAACGAATTCTTTTCGTCATATCGGGGAGCTCAGTGGAGGCTTTATTGATGTGATGAAGACACTAAGCAGATAACTCATTTTTACTGGGCTAGAATTTGTGTCCAAAGCAAAGCCGAAGTTCCCCCAAAGGAAGTGGAACTGATGATTGATGGTGTGATATTCAAGATCTCAATTTTGGGGGACCAAATATCAAACATTATTGCGGATAGAAAAATGGTGGAAGTAGCCGGCCGTTGCTTCCTTGAGCCTATCGAAGAAGACAGGGGAAAACCCTTCGGTTCATAACCTGCAACATAGACGACCGAGCCACTTTAATTCAAATGGGTAAAAAAGAAAATCTGAGCCAACCCGCCATGTGGACCAGCCCAACTTGTAAATAATAAGTTAGGCAAAGAGGCTGTCAAAAATATGGGCCGAAAAATAGACCGAGTGTATTACAAAAGAGGCCCAAAGACCAAACAAAAAGCAAAAGGACCTTCTGCGAAATGGCGGGCTATTGGGCCTCTAAGAGACCCATGTGTTAATAAAAACAGCCCTATCACTCTTGCTAAACAATTCGACCCCATCACTGCTGAAATAGAAGCCTTAGAAGGGCTACGAGCAGTCCAGTTGGCCAGAGACTTCGCTTGTGACACAACATCATATGCAGATGATGAGGCAAATGAGATTTAGCTAATCATTCCAGGGCAGCCATTCCTAAAGCAATTCGAACCAGTGAGTAGTTCTGAAGCTGATGTCTCTTCTTGTGACACTCTCTCCCTCCCTTGGCACATCTGGGTTCCCTTAGTATGCAACCAATCAGTTCTCCAGCAGTTATAGAAACTTCTAGATGGACCAAATCAGTGAAGGTCAAAGCATGCAAGGCATTTGGGATCCATTTTTCGGGGTTTTAGCATGAGATTCTTGGTATGGTCTTGTGCATGGAGCAAAAAAGACAGTAGCAAATCCAGAAGCAGGAATCTTTAATCAAGGCGAGTTCAAAGGGTAAGAAGAAGCAAACATTAGAGTTGGAAAGATTGAAATGGGGAATGAATTCTGATGGCAAGAAGGAAGGAGTTATTAGCATTCTCTGGATGAAGATCAAAATTCTTAGTTGGAATGTGCGGGGTCTCAATGAAGCAGAAAAAAGGAGTACACTAAAGTCATTAATCCACAAATGGAAAGCAGATATAGTTTGTTTACAAGAAACAAAGATAGAAGACTGGTCACCTCTCTTGATCAGATAAGTTTGGGGAAACAAATGGGTTGAATGGGCAGCTCTGAATTCAATTGGGAGAAGCGGTGGAGTCATTGTGCGTTGGGATAAACGGCAATGGTCCAACAAGGGAGTACATCAAGGTCTCTACACTACTTGTATGCTTGAAAGCTCACAAGAAGACTTCAGGTGGTGTTTCACAGGGGTTTATGGTCCACATAACAACATAGAGAGGGAGAACTTACTGGCATTGAAAATGTTGGTTTATGTTTAGTCAACAATGGCATGCTGAAAATGTTGGTTTATGTTTAGTCAACAATGGCATGCCAATTGGAAGAGTTGGTTGAAAGAGTTGGCATGAATGCTAGGAGGAAGCTTCCTCCTTTGATGTCACCCATGACATCAAGAGGAGGTAGTTTGATGTCACCAATGACATCAAGAGGAGGTCCTTACCTCTATAAATAGATGCACTCTTTCATTTGTAGAAACCATCCCAAAAACAATACAATATATTGTAGTGTGTAGAGAGTTAAGAGAGAAATTCTCTTAAGCGTAATAGGGAAATCTCCTCTTCCTTTGTAAATAATAGAAAGACAATTGTTCTCTGGTGGACGTAGGATTATTTTGATCCGAACCACGTTAAATCTTGTGTTCTTTCTTTTACGTTTCCACGTTTCCTCTAACAGGCATGAACTTGCAACTATCAGAGGCATTTGGGAGGATGAATGTGTCATAGGAGGAGACTTCAATGTTTGTAGATATGAAAGTGAAAGATACAACTGTGTAAGAAGGTCCTGGGCTATGAAATCTTTTACAGATATCATCCAAGACTTGGGCATCATTGATCTACCCCTCCAAGGAGCTCATTACACTTGGTTCAGGGGAGGAGGATTCCTTGCAAGCTTCCAGAATTGATAGGTTTTTAATATCACCAGAGTGGAATAAAGAGCTCATTACACTTGGTTCAGGGGAGGAGGATTCCTTGCAAGCTTCCAAAATTGATAGGTTTTTAATATCACCAGAGTGGAATGACAACTTTAAAGCAATCAGTAGCTGGCTCTACCAAGAGTTGAATCAGATCATAGGCCTCTACTTCTGGAATGTGGTGATTTGGAATCCAACCCTTCCTACTTCAAATTGAAAACATGTGGTTCCAGGTAGAAGGTTTTATGGACAAAATTGAGGAATGGTGGCACAGTTACTCAATTGGGGGCAGTCCAGACTTCTTATTAGTGCAAAAGCTAAGAAGACTGAAAAAACACATCACAGACTGGAATAGAACAACCTTTGGTCAATTGGAAGCACAAAAAACCAGACTTCTGGAAGATTTAGCTTTGCTGGAGCAAACAACAGAAAATAGACTCATGTCTCAGGCTGAAAAGGAACTATCAATGCATTTAAAGCTTGAGTTGAAAAAGATGGCAAAGGCGGAAGAGGTGTCATGGAGGCAAAAATCCAGGTGCCTGTGGCTCAAAGAAGGAGACAGGAACACAAAATTTTTTCAAAAATATGGTCAGCTCTCACAGAAGAAATAACTGTATAGATAAACTAATGATTGGGGATGAATTAAATGAAGACAGTGATGAAATCAAAGCTGAAATCTTAAGATTTTATCAAGACCTGTACGCTGAGAATGAGCAGTGGAGACCTACTGCGACCTTTGAAGGTTTGGCAAGCATAACATCAGTTGAAAAAGTATGCTTGAAAGACCTTTCGAGGAGGAAGAAGTGCTGGCATCAATAAACTCTTGTGCACCTGATAAAAGTCCAGGATGGATTTACCATGGCTTTCTAACTCACTTCTATCAACACTGCTATATGGTTAGATCCTGTAATGCTTCATTTATTGCTCTTCCCAAAAAGAAGGGAGCAATAGAACTCTAGGACTTTAAACCTATTAGTCTCATTGGAAGTATCTACAAAATTATTGCCAAAGTTCTAGCTGAGAGATTGAAGATAATAATTTGGAAATTAGTTTATGGAGAGCAAAGTGCATTTCTGAAGAATAGACAGATCGCATATGCCTCACTTGTAGCCAATGAACTGCTGGATGACAGATTGAAAAGAAGGGTTCCTGGGATTCTTTGCAAGCTAGATGTTGAGAAGGCTTTTGACAAAGTCAATTGGTCCTACCTAATTTTAATGTTGAAAGCAATGGAGTTCGGGGAAAGATGGATCAGATGGATAAAGTACAACCTGACAACTGTCAAGTACTCAGTTCTTGTGAATAGATCTCCAGTAGGCTTTTTCTCCCCTCAAAAAGGAATTAGACAGGGCGACCCTCTGTCCCCTTTCTTATTCATCCTAACCATGGAGGGTCTGTGTAAAATGCTAGATAAGGCAAAGCAAATGCAGTGGATTGAAGGGTTCAGGGTGGGAAACAATGCAGTCACAGTTACACACTTTATGCTGATGATACTTTAATCTTCTGTGGGGCAGAGAGATCTTAGGTGCAGTTTCCAAACCTGACACTACTACTATTTGAAGCAATTTCAGCGCTGCACATCAATATGTTGAAGAGCATGATTTACCTCGTGAATGAAGTACCTAATCTGGAGGAATCGACAAACATAATGGGCTGTAACATAGGCTCTTTTCCAACAACTTACTTAGGCCTTCCTCTAGGAGCAAAGTACAAAGAAATAGAGATCTGGAATGGAGTAATAGAGAAAAAATTGGCAACATGGAAAATGCAGTATCTGTCCATGGGTGGAAAATTGACACTAATTAGCAGTGTTTTAAATAGTATTCCTACTTACATTTTGTCCCTCTTTCCTATGCCAAGCAAGGTGCAGGAACAACTAGACAAAATTAGGAGAACATTTCTATGGGAAGGAAATAGTGAAGGCCATAAATTCCATCTGGAACATGTTCCTTGCACTTTTTGGAATCAGTTGGACAGTCCCACGGAACATTAGGGATGCAGCATTTAGCTGCCTCTGGGAAGTTGATAGATCCATCAGAAGATAGATCTGGAAAGTGATCCCAGCATGTATTTTTTGGTGTATATGGACAGAGAGGAATCGTAGATGCTTTGATGACATTTCAACCTCTAACTGTCACCTGAAGTCTAAATGTTTGATGAGTCTTTCTAGCTGGAGTAACCTTTCCCCTGTAAATGATATTATCCCCTCTTAGATTTGATTAGCTCTCTCTCAATGGTTTAGTAACCATTGCCTTTTGCTCTTTGTTAACTCCTTGATCTAGAATAGTTTTTTGTACTAAGAGTTAACCAAGTTTTCTATTGTAACCTTTTGCATCTTCTTGATGCCTATAATGCAATACGTTACTTCATCAAAAAAAGGTTTTGGGTAGAACACTTAGATTCTTTCACGCGGTATCAGTGCCAAACTTTGGTAAGTCCATTTTCACAATCATTACTCTCTATCTATTCTATCACTTGGGGCTTCTCTCATATCCCTCTAAATTCAACCTATTGAGCGACTAAATTTGCTCCCAGCCTAGTCCTTAAGCATGTTGAGCCTACGCTCCCTCTCTCTTGACTCCAGACTCCCTCTTGAGCCTACCGTCTCTCCCTATGTTCAGTCTTCTAACGAAAGGACAAAAAAGAATAAGCGAAAAAAAGAAAAAAAAAAGAGAAGTCTAAGTTTGTGCGTAAACCTTATAACTGGGTTACTCGTGCGGGAGGGTGTTAGTTAATACTCTTATGTCATTCTTTATATAAGGGGTTTCCAAAAGAATTTATAATGTCTTGGGTCACTCCACCCAGCACTTTAAGGTTTTGCTTATTTTATTTTTTTCACATTATCAAAGGCTAAAAGCACAAAAAAGTGCCCAAGGTCTGCTAGGCCTTCAAGCTGAAAGCGCAGCTAAAACTCGGGCGTAAAGAAAGTCGCAATGAAGGAAAAATAAAAATTATAGGTGTAATGCTAGAAAAGAAACTATAATAAAAGAAAAATCATTTTATATGAACATAGTAATTGAAAAAAGATATGATTAAAGAAGTAGATGAAGTATAAAGCATGTAGGTTCAAAAACCAATTTAAAAGTTTGATTTAGATGAAAAAAATGTAGTTTAACTTACTTATTCAGTTTAAGCTACTAGTTTTCTTAAAAGAAATCTCTAAATTCCTCTTCCTAAATAAGTAGCAAATTCATTCATAACCTCTTTTTTAACAATTAACATATTTCTTTTTCTGATTATATTTATTGTCTAATGCCACCATCTTCTAGATAGCGAGAAAAAGGTTCAACATAACCATTTACAATTTGAATGGAAGAAAATGACCCTGCAAAAATCTCGTGTTCAGTTTTCAGATCTTTTAGTTGAAAAAAAACAGATTTATTAGGAGATTTGATATAAAGCTAAAAAAATTGTAATGGACCACAAAATCAATTGACCTCTTAGAATAGTCTATGGACAAAGACGCACACCTTACAACCTTATACTAGCACTTAAGAATTGTAAAACGAGGCAAAGCACATAGCGGCATAGCCAGAGCTTCATCTCGCTTTTAGCATCTTAGCGCCCCTCAAATGAGCCTTTAACAACACCGATTTCTATCTTAAGATCAATATTTCAGCAACTTTTCATCTTATGGGCAAGTTTAAACCTTAGAGGCCCAACATTCACTTCCACATTTTTGGTTTTACTATTGTCTTATTGAACTTGCTTTCTACTTCGTTAGGTTTCTCCGTATCGCTTGGCAGCCCTGAAGCACTTCTCTTCTATCATTCTGTTTTAATAATTTTTATTACCTTTTCATCTATCATAACATTATCTTATAAGATAGCTCAGACATCTGAATTGTCTGCAATTCGCATTCCAATTATGTTTTAATGTTTTATATACACCGTCTACTTCTATCTGTTTGACAATGGTGATCAGTTATAGTTGCATCTGAATTTGTATTATTAACGTATATATCTTTGTCCATTTTGCAGCTATGAGATGCTCCCATTGGAGGAACAGCTTGAGATAGCTCAGCAGATTGGAACCACACGGATGCAAATAATGTCAAACTTGAATGACTTGACCTTAGGCACAAGCTTCTTATAGTGTAGCTCTATCGTGGACGAATATATCAGAATCAATGTTGCTAATTTGGTGGAAGTGGGGAACTGGAGCGGTTCAGAAGTCATCTCCGGCCAGTCTTAAGCCTTCAGTAATCATCTTTGTGGAATCAAGACGGCTTTACACCTATGATGCTGTTTCCTCTTTGAATCATGAATCCGAAGAACTGTGCAGGGATCACCGTTCTCGTCAAGCAGCTGCACTCTCTTAATGAGCTTGCCCAGAATTCTTGGTTCTGTTGTTATTGATGGATGTATATTAATTAGGTGTATCATTCCTAGGACCATTTATTATGTACTGCATAAGTTAAAATGTGAAGCTTGATATGTCAATCATTGTAATCTTGTAGGTTATTTTTTTTTTGAGAATGGTATCATTTGTATTTGTAGGTTAATTTTTTTTGACAGGTTAAGTATAATGTCTAAGTGGTTACACCGCATACAAGGTTAGAAACTAATTATACTAAGCGGATGCAGGTATGGAGTCAATTTCAACTTGAACATGATTAAACGAGAAAATGTGTTTTTACTTCCCAAATCAGAAATGTTGGCATGGAAAATTCTAATGGTTAGCAGTTTATACCTTTGGTGCAGTTTCTGGCATTACGTTGAATATTCGGAATCATTAAAAATGTTACATTCTATCCCACAATTAATTATCGGTACCTGTCACCTGTCCTCTTAACTAATTTTCCTTTCTTTATTGGGTATCCTCTCTTAACTTAATGATTGTTAAAGTAGTTTGAAATTAGAGCTGCAGTCGCGCACACGTGTATGGCATATAGTTCCATCCACTGTACTCAGGGTTGTGGTCACGGAAAGAAGATAAACAAAAACTTTAGGCTATGGCTTCTCAAAAGAGAAGAGTGGGGTTAGTAGACGCTTTACTAAATACTTCTTTATTGATAACTCCAAGCAACATTGGACCCATTTTCGAGCTAAAAGGGTCTAAATAAGATGGATCCGGCCGAAAATATTAAATAGATTACATTTTCAGAAAACTTAGTAATTGTTTATGAACCTGATAGGTAAAAGGATAAAACTGAAGCCTTATTACACTTGGCAGAGATTTAGAAGTTCCAAGCAGGGTTCTGTAGAGCCGTCAATATGGGCTTGACCCATTGGATTTAGCCCTGTCCAACCCGTGATTTAGCAGGGTTGGGCTAAAATTTTTGAAGTCAATTTAAAAAACGATGCTTTTAAGCCCAGCTCGAGTAAGCCCGTGGCCCGTGAGGCTTGACTGAAGCTAGGCTGGGCTGGTCCATGGGCCTAATAAAAATATTTATTTAAAATATGTAAAATATAAAAAGTATATTGCCTCTAGCGATGTAAAGTCAAAATTGGATCTTTATTTAGAGGAACCAAAGCTTGATCTTGAGATGTTTCAAGAGATGGATGTTGTAATGTATTGGAAGGACCATTCTAAAAAATATCCCGATCTTCCTGCGATTGCGCGTGATTTACTTAGTATTCCTATTATTACTGTAACATCAGAATCAACATTTAGCATTGGTGGATGTGTTCTGACAAAGTACAGAAATTGCATCCATCATGAAAATATCCAAACAATTGTTACTACTCGAAATTGGTTGCACGACTTTTTCCAAACTCAAATTGATAATATTTTTTTATGTGAATTCGAATATTATTTAGTTTTTAAAATTTAGTTATTCTTAATATATAACTAATTAATATGCATATTGGATGGTAGATGTAGATGAAAATGAAGATGTTAAGACAACCTTGTCACAAGTGAATTCAAATGTGTTTGATGAAGATGATGCGTTTGGATATCCCATAATCGTCATGGACATTCTCTTGAATAGTTTGTTTTTAGTTTTGACTTTTAATGAATGAAATACAGTCTTGTTTTTTTATATTATCTTTTTAGTGTTTATTTTGATATATTGGAACAATATAAAAAATTATTAAGTATTGCAAAATTTTTCCAATAAGATATTTTATGTTATAATATAATTCTATTTAAGGTGAATGTCTATTTTAGAGAGATTTTAGGGCTTGTTATTTGGTGGCTAAGTCACTTTTCCCCTATAAATACAAGAGTTGTATTCCATTGTAATTGATCCCAAATCAATAATAATTCATTCTCTCTACTTTTCTCTGCAATACTCTTCTTCTTTATTTTGTTGTTTTATAACACGTTATCAGCACGAGACTCTAATCAATTGAGTAGAAACTTTAAGATTGAGCATAATGATTGTCAATTGTTCCATGAACTTCCTTTATGATTAAATTCTGGATTTAAGGTAAGTATTTTATTGTATTTTTTTTTCTTTTATTCTATAATTTGATTTTAAATACAAGCAAAGAACATAAATTTTGATTATAACTCTAATGGAGTTAGTAAGAAATTATAACCACTCGAAGTAGTAAAATATCTATGTCTTGCCATGATCAAATTTATGTATGATTATGAGCACAAGAAGTGAAAACCCGTCTCATTGAATTTGCATCATTCTCATTTCCTTAAGAGTATGTGATACGTCTGAAAGAAGAGAAAATTATTACCATGAATGTATCAATGGTTGTGGACGTGGCAATAGACGAAATTATAATCGTCATCACTGTGGTAATGAGAACAATAAGTATTCTCAAAATAATCCTTCACTATGTGAAAGTAATATTTGTCATCGATTTGACATGAGATTTTATAAAGCACATATAGATGGTTATGGTCCATTCATGATGTGAATGTGAAAATATGTGATTTATGAATATATATTCATTCTTGGAAGAATATGAGCGTGCTAGTGGTATATACCACACTCACATCTAGAAGAAGATTTGAGAGGAAATAACAAAATAATATTATTATAATGGCATAAATGGTCATTGGTCATGTACTTATTGTACGCCAAAATATTTTGGTAATGTGATTATTAAAGGATAACAGTAATGCAAGAAATAAATTGTCACGACCCCAGTTGACCCTCCATGAACATGTCGTGATGACACATAGTCCCTATGACTAGGTAAGCCTAACTATGCGGAAGATAAACCATAATTGCGGAAGAAAGTAAATAAAACCAGGCTAGTAAAATAAGAATGGTATTTAAGGTGCCGCTCGGCACACACCATGACAATTCTCGAAGCTAACAACATTCCCAAAACCCGGAAATTCACAAATCACAAGCTAAGGGATACATAAGAGGCTCTGACTCAAGAATATCTATACAAAGGAGAAATACTGGAAGAACTTTACTTATTACAAAAAAACTGGAAAGGAACTCCTCGGTCTACGGATGTAGCAGATATGCCTTGAAGTCTCTACCGATACGCCTTCTTCCAAGGCTGACAGAACTGAGCGGGATTACCTGTATCTGCACAACAAAAATGTACAGAAGAGTAGCATGAGCACACCACAGCGGTGCCCAGTAACTATCAAGACTAACCTCGATGGAGTAGTGACGAGGAGCAGTCGAGATACCTACCGGCCAATAAACAGTATACATAGGAATAACGGTAACGACATATAAATATGTAAAGACTGCATGAATGACCAAGAATGCTACAATTCACAATAATGGATAAATACAACAATTAACAATAAAATATAATAAACGATGATACAAAACGACGGCAGAATCGCAATCCAAATCCTAAGGTCACACCACAGCAAGGGGAATAACAAGTCGATAACTCATATCCTACAATGATGTTCACAAAAGGTCTTATTCAACTCTTACTACAATTTCACCAAGTCTCGGACGAATCATAACTCACGAAAGCCTAGCATCTGAAATCTAACACCTGGCATCCTGTGCCCCATCAATCTCACGATCACTCTGACAACTAACTAGATAACTAGGGCCACTCTCACATATATAATGGATAACGAGGGAGTATCTCCACCTTTAGCAAAAATCGGAAGGTATTCACCTCTAATGGGGAGAGTACAACTACGTGTATGCTTATGCAAGTGTGTTTAACAAGAACTCCACCAACTAGTAAGTATAAGAAATGGAACGACAAGCACCTGAAATGTTTGCACACGGATAGAATCAACAAAAACATCAGCTCAGAACAACATGAGTTTAACAGAGGATCTCCCAGGATATCGTCCTGTAGTCCCAAACATAAATATATGTGCTAGGGGTCTCTTGGTATCCCCAATATATGTACTAGAGATCTCTTGGTATCCTCAACATATGTGCTGGGGATCTCCTAGTATCCTGAGGATCTCTTGGTATCCTCAATATAGGTGCCGGGGATCTCTTGGTATCCTCAATATAAGTGCTGGAGATCTCTTGGTATCCCGAGGATCGCTTGGTATCCTCAATATAAGTACTTGGTATTTCTTGGTATCCCGCATTACAGCCCAATCAACATAAATGTACATGTGCACGGCATGACCCTTCGTGCCTTATCACTCTTTCTCACCCAAATAATAGAACAACAACATCCCGGCAAGGGAGTCAACAATAGAAGACAATAACGTCACGGCAAGGGAATCCACAATAGAAACAATAACATCCCTGCAAGTGGAATCCATAATAGAAACGATAACATCCATGCAAGGGAATCAACAATAGAAATAATAACGTCCCGGAAAGGGAACCAATAATAGAAACAATAACGTCCCGGCAAGGGAACCAACAGTACATAAGAAGGGTCACGGAAAACCAAGAGGCACGATAACCTCAACAAATAACAAGACATAATAAGTGTGTGATAGCTACACCGGTGACCACAAAAATTGGACATGTAACATATTTGCATGATGTCACAGAGGAAATTACAATCAAGAAGTGTCCAGACAATAAGGAAGTTAACATGAATCAAATAATTACAATTAAGGAATGATACTGTGACTATAGAAAGGTAAGCGTCCAAAGTTAGACAGGTATAAATCAATTTGGCAACAAGTATACACCAACATGGAAAATAAGTTCCAAGTAAGACATGTAGATGTGAAACTAATAGCAGAGAACTCAATTATATCGAGAACAACTTCATACTCAGTGATGATAAGGGTCTAAGAGCCTAAAAGGATCAATTTACCACAAATAAATCCAAGCACACACTCTTCACCTCGCGTGCAAGGAATACAATCAACATAGAAGACTCAAATCCTAAGGGGAAGTCCCCCACACAAGGTTAGGCAAGATACTTACCTCGAACCGGCTAAAATCAACTAGCAACCACGTTCTTGCCACGAGTACTCGACTCCAAATGGACCAAATATATTCAATTAAATCACACATTATAAATAACATCTCAAGCAGCTAATTCTACTATTTAATTCAAATTAGGCAAAATGACCAAAATGCCCCTCAAGCCAACATCTCGGAATCGGATAATTTTTACATTTTCAGAATCCTCGTACTCTCACGAGTCCAACCATATAAAAATCTTCCAAATCGGAGGTCAAACACCCCCTCAAAACTCAATAATTCGGTCTATGAAGTTCTACCCATTTTTCATTAAAAATCTAAAATTAAAGGATGAAATTAAGAGGAGATTTATGGAAATTGGTCTAAATCGAGTGAGAAGCACTTACCCAAGTTGCCCAGGTAAAAATCCCTCCAAAAATCGTGATCTCACGAGCTCCCAAGTCAAAAATATGAAAAATGGCATAAACCCTCGTTTTGAAAAACATATAATCTGCCCAGGTATGTAAAGCAACGCGATCACGAAAAGGGACGATGCGATCGCGTTAGAGGAAATAGTCACTGTCTAAAAATGTGCTACGCAATCGCGGAAGCTCATATGCGATCGCGTTGTAAAGGAATTTCTGCTGCTCAAGGCTACTCTTCGCGATCGCGAAGAGGGAGATGCGATCGCGTTCAAGGAAGAATTTTAACTATGCGAACGCAGACATTGAAGTGCGAACGCGAAGAAGGAGCACACAGACAATAGAGATCGAGGACCTAATCATGCGAATGCGATGAACAACTTATACCTCCTCCAAATTACTCTATGCGATCGCGGAGGAGAAGATGCGAACGCGTAGAAGAAACCTAGCTGACAGATAATAGCAGTTCAAAATAGGAGAAAAATGACCCGTTGAGCATCCGAAACACACCCGAGGCTCCCGGGACCTCAACCAAAAGCACCAACAATACCTAATAACTCATTCAAACTTGCACCAATCCTTAAACCACTTAAAACAACGCCGGAAACTCGAATAAATCAAGGATTTGAGCCTAAGAACTTCAATTTTTATAAAAACACACTTTCGATCAAAAACCTAAACCAAAACACGTCCGAAAGACCTAAAACTTTACACACACATCCCAAATGACATGACGGAGCTACTGCAACTTCCGGAATTCCATTCCGACCCTCGGATCAAAATCTCACTATCGGACCGGAAACTTCAAAAATTCAAACTTCGGCATTTCAAGACTAAATTAGCTACGGACCTCCAAAACACATTCTGAACACGCTCCCAACCCTGAAATCATCTAACGGAGCTAACGGAATCATTGAATTTCCATTCCGAGGTCGTCTCACACTGTTTCGACTATAAACCACTTTCTAACACTTAAAGTTCTCATTTAGGGATTAAGTGTCCCAAAACTCTCCGAAATCTCACACCGAATGTCCCGGCAAACCAAAATAGCAGAAATGAACTTAGGGGAAACAGTAAATAGGGGATCGGGCCATAAATTCTAAAAACGACCGGTCGGATCGTTACATAAATCTTGCATATAACTTTGACCATAACCATAATCATATAACTTTCTCTTTAAAAGAGATATTCACCATATAAATGTTGATGAATATGTGGTAGTACCAAATTAATTGAAAGTTCTGGAAGAGCCAATTATTACTATTTTGGAGGAAAGATTTAATATTTTCTATTACTACAACTTGTAGCTGGTAATATGTATGTGAAAAGCTACCCGCTTTATTCTCCAGTTTGTACTATACAAACAACATTATGCCACAATAAAGTAGAATTTTATTGATATAAAAACCCATATCATAATTAACTTGGAGTTTATTCATAATTGCACACGTGATGTGTAAAGTTGAAGTTTATCTATATTGATAATTTATTCAGTTGACATAATTAATTTAGCCTTGTTAATTTAAGTACGACGTGCAAAAATAAAAGAGAATTCACATGGGTAAATATTAAAGAACTAGATAGTTCTTTACGAATTCTCTTATGTTGCTTGTTCTCATTAATTAATAGACCAACTAAAATTGGGATTGAATCCAATGAATACTGAAAATATCAAAGGTGAATATTGGCCTATTCACCTGCCATGTATACCACATAATATACATCTATGAGATGGTTACATGTACGATTATTATTAACTCGCAACCTGGTGTTTGTGAGGTAACTTGCTCAATAATTAATTTAGAGCATAGTTTTCAGATTTACTATTCAAGATAATTTATCTTGATAAGTTGGTTTACATCACAACTAATATAGCAAGATGATTTATTGAATGCCTCCACTTAATATCTAAATTATTGCTTATGAGAACAAAGTTATCTATATCAATTCGATATGCGTTATATACGAACGTGTAGTACATTCTTCGCTCACAAGTGGTTCAGGGTCAGGAACCAAATAATTACATCTTATTATTATTATTGAAGTGCGGTGTATATTTTGATTAACACCATAACGCATAAAGATGGATTCTCAAAGTTGAGGAAACAAGTATTTTCTAACATGAGGAGGAGACATGATAAACAGTCGAGAAAAGTTACGTAGAATGAATTATCATGTGTACATCTAGATCCTCAAATAAAATACTATGAACATGAAGTTCATAAAAGGATAATTCATTTGCAATATATTGCAAATCATGCCAGACGCATTTGCTGACCCAAAGAAAGTAACTATATTCTCATTGCAAATGCTCCTATTAAGTCCTAGAAAGATAAAATCTATGGTACGCTTAAAACGTATAGACAAATCGGTTTCAAATAA
This sequence comes from Nicotiana glauca, assembly GCA_026770625.1. NCBI lineage: Eukaryota > Viridiplantae > Streptophyta > Magnoliopsida > Solanales > Solanaceae > Nicotiana > Nicotiana glauca. The sequence continues at coordinate 53,082 of MU747130.1, read as the reverse complement.
ACTTCTTGATAAATAAGATGAGAAAGTGATCAAAATAATCATAATAAAGGAGGCAAGTGATCTCAAGTGATCTAGAAGATCACATGACATAACACTTCATAAAATCTCATGAGAGATTCACGTACCTGGATATATGAATGGAGAGATCTCTATGTTATGTCTATATGAAAATAAGGAAGTTGAAACCGATATAAAATATTTGTCGACGACATTGATTATAGAGGTAAATATATGTGAGGATCTTAAGTATGGAGAAACAATTCAAGTAGAATTTGATTTCATATGAAAGACATGTAGTTCAAACATCGAAAGTATAAAGTCAATAGGTGTGTGCAATCACTTTTATTTGTTTTATATATCGGCATGCCATGAAAACTTGATATGCATCTAAAGTCTATTTAAATAGCTTATATGTCTACACTTATATGATAATCCCTGAAGGATTTAAATTGCTTGAAGCAAATACAATTCTTGATCTTGAAGTACCACATCCTCAATGTAATTTGTGAATATATGTATCCTGCTATGATTATACACATGTTAATATGATAGCAAAAGTTTTTGACCCTATGTGATGATATTGAAATGACGATTCCAACAATATCATATGAAGACAATTCATCTCTATCGAGAATGATTTCAAGGCGCAAGATATTCATTCAAGTTAATATGACTGATTTGTTCACCAAATCTTTACCAACGATCTTTTGAAGATGATGCACATGATTGGAATATGAAGGCTCAAGGATATGAATTGATGCTCTCATCAGGGGGAGTTGATACACATTGTACTCTTTTTTTCTTATAAGGTTTTGTCCCACTAGGTTTTCCTTGCAAGGTTTTTAACGAGGCAACCACAATGCGTATTGTTAGATATGTGTACTCTTTTTTCCTCACTAGGATTTTCCCCCCTGGGTTTTATTTTGGTTAAGGTTTTAACGAGGCATATTATCTGTTGATTAGACATTCAAGGGGAAGTGTTATAAATAGAATTCTATTTAAGGTGAATGTCTATATTTTAGATAAATTTTAGGATTTGTTACTTGGTAGCTAAGTCACTTTTCCCCTATAAATACAGGATTTGTATTCCATTATAATTGATCACAAATCAATAATAATTCCGTCTCTCTACTTTTCTATGCAATATACTCTTCTTATTCTTTTATTATTTTATAACATTTTATAACTTTTAAATATTTATCCATTTTTAGGTTAGAACTTAAAGAAAAAATATAAAATTATATTTTAAAAAATGATGGCCGTCCCGTGAGGGTTCGCGGCCCATATAAGGCTAGGGTGAGCTGACCACTTTAAGGCCCATCAAAATGGTGGGCTAGCCCAGTCCAGACTGTCAATTACTAAAATCCATTTGGGCTGGACTGGCTAACCCGGCCCGGCCCGACGCGTATTGACAGTCTGGAGGGCTTGGGGTCAAGTATTTATAAATATGGTTCAAATTCACTTCGTTTAGTTGCTTGTGTATGTACAATATTAATCTTTTCTTGTTGTTTCGTTGTTTATATGCATAATTGCTTATATTTTTTTTTAGTTCTTGTATTTTCTAGTTTTGTTCGTTATTTTTGTGTTCCTTGCCTCCATTGTTTGTTTAATTATTTGTAACTTTGTATCCTTTATATGATTATCCATTGTATTGTTTATTATACACGTCATAGTAATCCCTTTATACATTAAACTTGTTTAAACGCATGACTCCGCCACTATTTCCATGAGAGCAAAAAAGAAACAACTAGAAATAAAAGAATATTAAATCCATTCATCTAGTTTGGCACAAGGGCTTTTGGTAATGTCTAGAAAAAGTGAGGCACAAGTTCCACACAATGCGATGGAGATTAGTACACTTAGAGATAGCATATGGCCTTGTGGCCTCTTCCCCCATGATTAGTTTCTTCCTCTTTTTCCAAATTGGAGTCCCATTCATAATACATTATTGTGTATAGTCCCCTCATCCCTAGTCACTAGATATTGTTGTTATATCTCTTTTAAATGAGCCCATCTTTTGTCAAATCTAAGAGGCTTTTAGGTTTGGTCCCATCGAGGGATATCTATGTGGGAAGCAAGATTAGGCAATTGGTAGGGAAAAGGGTGAGTTGTGTTAGGATATAGGTTCCTACAACAACAGGTTTTTTTTAATTCTTAGAGTAAGTTTTTTGGGGTGGACTAAATTTTGCGCCTAGCTATATATCTAGTCATGACTCATGCCAAATTAATATTGTCAATTTTTTTTTATTTTTTTTGCTTTTACGCATGTCTTTCTCCCTTTGTTTGGACCTAAAGAGGGAAGACATTTTGGTCAATGTCCTTTCTGAATGCATTTCACATGCAAAATCCGTAATGAATTTCTTTCTATCTTTAAGTTTCTTTTGGTAAAGGTCGGCTGTTTTGGCAATATTGGCCTGTTTTCTGCTTTACCATTGTATTTCCTGCCTAATTTCTTCTTTGATATAAACCCATTAACTCTGAAATTCATCCCTTTAACCTTTGTGTTTGATTGGGATTTGAGAATAGATCCTGATTGTGACATGATTATATCCTCCAACAATTTGGTGCTACAGCCTACATGTATATTTCCCAGGAAGGCCTATATATATTGGTTGATCAGTTGTGTGTGAACATCGAGGGTCAATTTCCAAAGGGTGGCTCCAAATGTAGAACTCATACAAAAGTACGTCTGTAAGTGTGTGATACATCTGATTTAAGTTAAATAACCTAGCAGCATAAAATTAAACTTTTTTACATTACTAGTGTAGTTTAACTTTAACATATGATAATATATTAGTTACTAGTTTTTGTACGTTATTAGTTACTACTTTATCACAAATAATACTATATATAATTATGTTGCGGAATATTGTGGGTTAACTAGCACACAATCACACATAAAGCAAATAGAAAAGAAAAATCAACACAGGGATTTAACGATGTTCGACTAAGCCTAATCCTCGGGGCAAAAGCAGAGAGAATTTTTCACTATGAATGAGAAGAAAAGTACAATACAATCTTTAGAATCCCCAACTACAACCCCTATATATAGATCCCACAAGGTTCCAAACATATATGAGAAAGGTTTCTCAATTTGACAAGGACTATAGGTTTTCCTTTCCCAAATCTATTAGGACAATGAGTTTTCCTAAACCTATAGGGACCATGAGTTTCCTAAAAATACAAGAAAATAATTCAAGCCACAAATAACAAATCTTTCTCTTGGCTTGAATTCTCTTCATCAATAGGAATAACGTCTCTCTACCTTGCTCTCAGCCCTCGCAAGGGCTCTATTGAGTACTGCACACACCAATTAAGTCTAGGTAATGCCTAAACTTGTTGGCCGGGACTGCCTTGGTCATCATATCAGCTGGATTATCATGCGTAGACACTTTCTCCACTTTAACAACCCCCTTTCATATAATGTCTCGAATAAAGTGATGTCTGACTTCAATATGCTTCGTCTGCTCATGAAACATCTGATTCTTAGTAAGATGTATGACACTCTGACTGTCACAAAAAACTTATGTCTTCTTTAGAGCTAGTCCGAGATCACTTAGCAAGCCTTGTAGCCAAATAACCTCTTTAACTGCTTCCGTAATTGCCATATACTCAGTTTCTGTGGTAGACAAAGCAACGACAAACTGCAAAGTCGCCTTCCAACTGATGACACTACCAGAATCAGTAAAAACATAGCATGTCAGAGACTTCTCTTATCCAAGTCCCGTGCATAATCTGAATCGACATAGCCAACTAAGGATTCATTCAACTTTTCTTTGTAAAAAGTCAAGCTTACATCTGCAGTACCCTTCAAGTATCTCAAGATCCACTTCACCGCCTGCCGATGTTCTTTATCAGGACACGCCATGTATCTACTCATAACACTAACAACATGTGAAATGTCAGGGCAAGTACAAACCATAGCATACATAATGCTACCTACAACACTCGAATATGGAACACTAGACATCTGCTCCATCTCCTTGTCTGTTTTTGGTGACATGTCTACAGACAACTTGAAACGGGAAGCAAAAGGAATAGACACAGATTTAGTACCTATCATATTAAATCTCTTGAGGACCTTCTCAATATAGGACCGTTGGGACAATATCAGCTTTCCAACCCTTCTATCTCTAGTACTCTCCATCCCCAATTTCTTCTTTGCAACACCTAAATCCTTCATCTCAAACTCCTCACCTAGTCGTTTCTTCAATCGGGTATATGTGACATGCTTTTAGCAGCAATAAGCATGTCATCCACATGTAATAATAAATATACACTAGAAACGTCTTCAAGCTTTTTGTAATACATACAACTATCATATGCACTTTGAGAAAATGCATTTTGAATCATGAATGTATCAAATCTTTTATACTACTGCCTAGGCGACTGTTTCAGACCATATAAAGATTTCTTAAGCAAGCAAACATGAATTTTCTTATCCTGAGTAATGAATCCCTCGGGTTGACTATAAATCTGCTCATCCAACTCACCATGCAAGAATGCAGTTTTCACATCTAACTGCTCTAGTTATAAGTCATGAAGAGCCACCAAAGCTAGTAAGACCCTGATAGAGCTATGCTTTACCATTGGAGAGAACACTTCATTGTAATCTATCCCCTCCGTCTGTGTAAAACCTTTAGCTACTAATCTTTACTTGTAACTTGATGCTTCAACCCCTGGATTGCCCTCTTTTCTTTTGAAAATCCATTTGCAGCCTAGTACCTTCTGTCCCTTTGGCAATGTAACAAGCATCCATGTCTAATTCTTATGAAGAGACTCAATCTCTTCACTCATAGCACCAACCCACTAATCTGCTTCTGGACTAGAAATAGCTTCTTTATAGCTATTAGGATCAAGCACATCAATGGTCTCTGCAACAGACAAAGCAAACTCCACAAAATTAGCATATATAAGAAAATTACAATGAGGTACATTTGCAAACCTTTGTGGTGGATTGATCACTCTATTCTCTCTGCCTGTTGCAATGTTGTAGGGTTGTTGCGCAGGTGCATCAACATTATTGTCTTGATTAATATTTTTCACCTCCTCCATTTCCTCTACTTTAGAATTACTGGGCTGAGCTAGTGGAGATTCAATTTCTAGCTCTATGCGGTCACTGACACCACGATCTGTTACTGCTATTGCCTTCTCCCTCTGACTATCCAATGAGGCAGATTCATTGAATGTTACATTCCTACTAATAATTAGCCCTAGGGTCTTTTGATCTACGCACCACAACCTATAACCTTTCACTCCAGTTGCATACCCTGGAAATGTGAACTTTTTTGCCCTTGGCTCAAGTTTTCCATCCCTCACATGAGCATAAGCAGGACAACCAAATATTCTTAAATTTGAATAATCAGCAGGCGAACCGAACCATACCTCAAAAAGAGTTTTGAACTCAATAGCTGTGGATGGAGATCTGTTGACCAAATAACAAGTTGTATTGATTGCTTCAGCCCAAAAATCTTTGCTAACACATGAGTATGAAAGCATGCTTTGTGCCCTATCACAAAGCGTTTCTATTCATATGTTTTGCAACACTATTTTGTTGTGGTGTTCCGAAACAAGTACGGTGTCTCACTATGTCGAGCTCAGTATTGCAAAATTCCAACCCATTGTCAGTTCGAAGATGCTTAACTTTTCTATCCGTCTGCCTCTCAATCATCGTCTTCAATTTAACATATGTCGGAAATGCCTCATCTTTTGTTTTCAAAAAACACACCCATACCATCCTTAAGTAATTATCAATCAAAGTCATAAAATACCTGGTACCATTCTTGGAGGAAACTTTGTTTGGACCCCACAAGTCAGAGTGTATATAATCTAACTTGTCTCTGGTCTTGTGCTCGGCCTTCTTGATGAACTTTACCCTTGTCTGTTTACCAAACATCACAATGTTCACAAAAATTTAAAACTTTATTTTTATACCCATTCAACAAATTCTGCTTACTCAACAAAGACAATCCATTATCACTCATATGGACAAGTCGCAAGTGCTACAACTGAGACTGATTCAGATCACTTTTCCCAGAAGCTACAACAACTTCCCCTTCAACTACACTGGCCTGAAGATGATACAATTTAGAATGCAGTTTACCCTTCATGAGTACCATGAAGCCTTTGTCACATACCTTTTTCTACCCCTACAAAGATATGTGATGTTATTGTGGATTGTGGGTTAAAGAGTTTTTTCAATTAAAGTGACAAATTTTGAGTAGGGATTATTTTATTTACAGAATTACCACTTGAAATTGATTTATGGGTATTCCAAGTCACCATTTATTTGAATCCCTAGTCAAAGGAAAATTTAACTCTTTTATTACTGGTCTGTGAAAACAAAGTCTGGGTAGGAAATTATGTGGACCGAAAAAAAGGTGTTAGGCATTCTCAGAGTCTCGTGATTCTAGCACGATCGCTTTATTGACTACATTTGGCTTTAAATTAATTTTGGATAGAACTGTGTTTTTATTTATTTTTCATGATTTACCTATGCTCGCATATTATTAAATAATGATAGAAAAGATTTGAATAAAATTGTCCTCACCGCACCACGCAAGAGAATGTGCGACCGAGATAAATTTTATTAATTTTTCCATAACCACGCTACACAAGCATATCCGTAGTCATGACGAGGATTATTAGTACATCATTACTTATGGAGAAAATTACTACATTCAATGAAATGAATTTTGAAATTTATTAAAAAGTCAACTATCGCACTACGCAAATGAATCCACGAGTTTTACCAAAGAGTTTATTAAATTAAAAATTAACTAAAACTAACGAATATGGCATGACATTGTTGAATTAATTTATTGAATGTTAAACATCAAATTACGCAAGCGATTCCGTGAAATCAAAGTGCGCCTACTAATGGCCTAATGCTTAAATTAATTATAAAAAAGACTAAGTTATAAAGTTATTTTAGTGAAATAAAAATTTGATTTTTTATTGAGGATATTCAATTAAATAAAAATATAAAAATGTTGGGTCAACTTGTTATTTTAAAGAATGGGAAACCTTCTTACCAAAAGCCGAAAGCATTTTCAATCCCATGTCCTGAAGTAACTTAGTATTTGAAAATATTATAAATTTATCGCACCAATTTTTAACATGCTAAACCCCAACTGACAGTCCTATAAGCCTCCTTGGAAAGCTAAAATAATTAAAAGAAATCAATATAATGGCTAGCAAGAAGCATTTTGTGCCCAATAAGATCAGTTCCTCCCTTTTTATAACTTCAATATAACCACCAACAGAGAACTTTGATACTGGTTTTGAACAAAGAAAGAAGAATTAAAGTATGAAGCTTAAGACTATTTCATGTCTGTGTTCATTTAACATCAGTTAAATAAAGGTAAACGAAGCCTTCACACTTGAATTTTTAAGCACTAACTAGAGCTAAACATGTTAAATACACACACTATTTTACTTTGAATTCTAACAGTGATACAATGAAACTAGCCAATTTGCTACAAACAAACAATCAAATATAAGGATTCCATAACTCCAGAATTTATCTAGCAACTAAAAAAAATAGAATAAGAAGAAAATAAAACGATTTCAAGTTATTGAGTATTCTTCACTTCATTCATATAAGGCTACATTACATAAGCGTAGAAATTACCTAGATCATAGAGTAAAAATACAGCAGTGAGATGAGCAGAAACAACAGCAAAATAGCAGAAAAATAGCAATGAAAACGAGCAAAAACAGCAACAGATTCGTATCCAAATAGCCCTAAAACCTTAGAAAAGAAGCCCAGAATCAACTCTAAAAGACTTATTCTTTTTTGAAAGTGTTTTCACTCTAAGAAGCACTCATAAAGCCAACAATTTCAGCTTACTTTCTTTAAGTTCAACTGCTAATTTTTACTCCTAAAATGATGTATTTTAGTGTGTAAAAATGTCTAGTAGATGTGTGATCCCCCTATAAAGTTAGGAATGGGCAGCCCTTAAGTAGGCAAAGAAAAGCCAACTTTTTGGATAGATTTTGGTTCACCAAAAATCTATCAATAAAGGGACTGACTTTGTGAGCTAAACACTGTTCAAAGGCTGTCCAAAAGGTGAAAGAACAACCTAAAATCTACTGTAGCAGAAACAAAGAGTCATTTCAGCAAGCCTACTAGTAAAAAGTAAGCTGCTAGTATCCTATGTTATGATAAAATTATCTAAACTTCAGATTTTAACAACATCAATATCACCCTATTGATTTTGAACCAAATTAAACTCAAACAACTAAGAATACATAAAAAAGAAACAACTTAAAATGTGATCGAACTAAATATTCAAACAAACTAAACTAAAGCCAATCGATTTATGGGAATTAAACAGTAGACGATTGTAATCAGGAAAAACTACCTAAAATACAACTTAAATAAATATTGATAAGCTATCGAACAACGATTAATAGCAATCCTAAACAAATGACTAAGTACCTAATTCAAAAATATTAAGCAACAACCAATATTAAAGAATGTTAATGAAAGTAAACACGAACTAACGATCATAGATTAACAACCAATTGAAAACAGAAAAGTAAACTAAAACCTAAACTTAAATGAAAAAAAAATAGAAATTACAAAAAAGGAAAAAGATTAGGTGCGAGATTATACCAAACTCCGAGACATTCGACGTAGAATCGAGCAATGAGACGAATGCTAGGGACCCCGAGTAGCGGCTTTCAGATTGTAGAACACTCATTTCATTTTAGTAGACACTAAGCTCAATGAATTCGATGTCATACCAAAAGCAAACCGGTGTTCTTGGGTCGGAATTAGGCTAAATAAAAATAGTGGTGGGGTAGAGGTATTGCAGCTGCAACGACAGTTATGGTCGCCGGAATTTTGGTCGTCGGGGTTTTAGGTCAAGACCAATATGAAAAGATAGTCCCCGCTGAGCTCTATCTATGTATGTAAAAATTAGGTGGAAAGGGTGGCTTAATCTTTACGATTTTAAGAAAAATATGGTGGCTAGGGTTTCCTAGATCTAAAATTCGTGGAGTTTGAGGGGTTTTTGAAGAATTTGGTTTGAAGATAAGGAAAGACGAGGTGTTGGATATTACATGGTGAAATTTTAGGGGTGTTTGGAGGTTGCCCGCCATTGGGCGATTTCCGGCTGTAATGACCAGACCGGTCGTTTTGACCTCTAGCGCGTCGTTCAATAATTTGAAGCCATGAGAAACTTCAATTAAGGTATTATGACTTATACGCGTGGTCGGAATTGAATTTCGGGAAGTTCGGAGTTGATTTGGAAAGAGAATTCTCATTTAGGAAGCTTTAAGTTGAAAGAATTAACTAAGATTGAATTTTTGAGTAAACAACATCGGAATTGGGATTCTAAGGTTCCATCAGGTTTGTATGATGATTTCGGACTTGGGTGTATGCCCGGATCGGGTTTTGGATGACCCCGGAGCATTTTGGTGCCTATGGTGGAAGTTAGCATTTTGGAAGAAATTTCATAAGTTTGGGTTGAAGTGCATGTTAGTGTTATCGATGTCTATGAAGGATTTAGAGTCTGGGAGTAGCTCCATATGGTGATTCCAGTGTTGGGAGCGCGATCGGAAGTGAATTCAGAGGTCCGTGGGTCATTTTGGAGTCATTTGGCTAAAGATAGAAATTTGAAGGTTTTTGAAAAGTTTGACCGGAAGTGGACTTTTTGATATCGGGGTCGGAATCGGATTATGGAAGTTGGAGTATGTCTGTAATGTCGAATTGTGTGCAAAATTTGAGGCCAATGGGACGTGATTTGATAGGTTTCGACATCGAATGAAGAAGTTTGAAATTCTAAAGTTCATTAAGCTTGGATTGGAGCTTGATTCATGATTTTAGCATTGTTGGATATGATTTGAGGCCTCGAGCAAGTCCGTAATACATTTTGGGACTGGTTGGGGTCCCGGGTGCCTCGGGTAGATTCTGGAGGGTTAACAGATCGAAAGTGGAATTTTGGAAAAGGCTGAGGTTGCTGGTGTAACTGCACCTGCGCGACTAGGGCCGCAGGTGCGGAGCCGCAGAAGCGAAAATGGACAGCTAGGCTGGGACCGCAGATGCGGTCGTTTTGCCGCAGATTCGGGAACGCATCTGCGGAGAAGAGGACATAGAAGTGGAGTGGGCTGGGAGCTCTGGGCCGCAAAGCGGCCAAGAGACTGCATGTGCGAAAGGGCTGTAGGTAGTGAGCTCTCTTTAAAAATTGAGTTTTGGTTCATTTCCACCCATTTCACTATAGGTTGGACGATTTTGGAGCTTTTTGAAGAGAGATTTTTTTCATATATGTCAAGGTAAGTTGTTCCCACTCATTAGACGTTAAATACCTGGTTTTGTTTCGGAATTGAGCATGAAAAGTGGTAGAAACTTGGGGTTGGGGGAAAACTAGAGAGTGGATATTTTGGATTTTGACCACGATTTTGGGTATGAAATTAAGAGTAAATTATATATTTGAGTTTGTGAGGCTATGGGTAATCTTAATATTTGAATTTTTTTGGAACCCGAGCACGTAGGCCCGAGTGCAATTTTGTCAACTTTTTGATCGGGGTTAGGAATTGTTGTAAATTGGATTGTAATAAGTAATTGAACATATATTAGTGGCTTTTCATAATTATTGGCTAGTTATGGAGCATTGTGCATCAATTTGAGTCTTTGAAAGGGCGTAGAATGCCGGTTATGGATCTCCTGAGCGAGGTGAGTCTCCTTTCTAACCTTGTAAGAGGGAATTATCCCTATAGGTGAAATAATTGGTTATGTGTTCCTATTTGTGGGGGCTACGTACGTACGAGGTGAAGAGAGTCCGTGCGTAGCTACTAATATGTGTAAGTACTAGTAGTCTAGGACCCAAAAACATTCTATACTTGGAATATCTGTAATCTTATTGACAATTGAATTGCTTAAATCCTATCGAATTGGTAAATGAATTTCTAAAAGATTAAACTTCGTTTTCTTAAATTGTTAAAAGAGAATTGTCTTTCATTTGGATAAATGTTCCCCGATAAATTCTTAATTGTTTGAGCATGTATCTCTATGTGTACCTGCGTCGCATGGACGATTCGCGATCAGGGTGATTGTTATTTAAATTTGACCACGTCGCACATATGATTCGTGAAAGGGGTAATAGATGTATCTATGATACGCGTTGTTTGACTTTCGGTAGTGCACATTTTATATTTATGTTGGATCGGGCCGTACGACCTCGGCAGGATATGCACATGCTTGTATTGTTGCTTGAGATTTATAAATGTTGATATTTGCCTTTCCTGGCTAGATATAAATTGATAATGATAATGAAAAGTAAATATTTGGAAATCCATTATTATTTGGGAAGTTGTTTACCAGCTATCTGGCTTTATGAATTATAATGCTTTATTTTTATAAAATCCATGATCTCCTCACATTTTTACTATATTATCATTGGACCACTAGTAAGTATTGAAGTCGACCTCTCGTCTCTACTTCTTTGAGATTAGACGGGATACTCGCCAGGCACATGTTGTTTTCATACTCATACTACGCTTGCTGTGCATTTTTGTTGCACAGGCACCTGCATCTCTAGTGGCCTAGTGGGCGTAGCAACATGGTTGATACAGAGACTTAGGTGAGCTTCACTTCCCGAGACGACCTACAGCCAATAGAGTCTCTTTCAGTTTACTGTATTTACTTTCTGTCCAATATTGTATTCCGGATGGTTGTTGTATTATATTATTTTTTAGAAATTGCTCATGCACTTGTGACACTAGGTTCTGGGATGATTATGGGGTATTCCTGATTTACTTCTAAATATTCTTTTATTTATTTTCGTAAATATTATCTTTTACTATCTGAATTGAAGAAAAATATCAGTTTTCAAAATTATTAAGATAAGAATTAAATTAAGCATTTATGGTTGGCTTGCCTGACAGCGGTGTCCGGCGCCTTCACGACCCTTAGTGGATTTTGGGTCGTGACAACATGGTATCAGAGCACTAGGTTCCCTTAGGTCTCACGAGTCATGAGCAAGTCCAGTAGAGTATCGCGGATCGGTACAATGACGTCTGTACTTATCTTCGGGAGGCTACAGGACTGTTAGGAGTACTTCCCTTCTTGATTCCTCATCGTGCGATTTGATTCCTTGAGGGTTATGCCTTTAATTCCTTCCTATTCAATCTTATGCGACGCGAAACACTTATTATAAATTGAGAATTAAAGAATTGTAACGGTACTACCGGTGTGGAACGGGATGTTCCTCCCTGCATAGCTGATTGGGCTATTGTCGTTGCCTTCTGGAAGGATATCTTGTCATTTCAGCTCAGTAACAGTATTCCTAAGAGCTTCTGAGAGCTTTGTGACTATGCACAGGTTGCTATGATTGCTCATGAATGGTTATCTCACATTATTGATATGATAGAAGGATATTTGGCTATATGTTGGGGCAGTGAAAGATTTGGAGGGAGTTCTCTTAGTGCATGGTTCTGAGATTCGGTATTTTTTTTCGGCAGCGAAAAGCAATTGGCCTATGAATGTCCAGATTTGGATTGATGGAGTAACGAGACTTGGTGTTTTCAAATGTGGTGGAATTTTCATCTGCGATGTGGTATCGTCGCCCTCGATTGAACATGTTAAATTCGTCGGTGTAATGGTCTTTTGCGATTCGCATTTGGGGTAAGATATTGTGAAATAATATTGGAGAAGCGACTGTTAGATATCATAGTGTGCGGTGGATTAGGATTGAATCGGTGTTCCTAATGTTGACGGCTCGAGATCGATGATCTTCGAAAAGGTTTAAAGTTAGTAGCGATTTGTGGGTTCAAGTGCTACAAAGGTAGATTTTATTTAAGGCAACAACTGAACAACACATGATGAGGAAGGACGTGTGGGGAGTGTCAGGCGGTGGTTAAAATTTGTAGAACGCCAGGTATAAGAAGTAAAGGCCGAGTAGTCGATTAGAGGGGCGAGTTTTGCCAAGGTGGGAGAGTGGTGGAGTTGCATATGGGCTTTGTGGTAGGATGACTACGCACCGTATGGAGAGTTTGGAATGATTAGAGAATTTTAGTGATTGGTGATTGGGGTTTGCAGATTTAATTTGAAGTATGGGTTATTATGCGGCAGGGGATTTGATATAATGGAAAGGAGCTGCATGAAATGAAGAAGGATACAACCTAACTTTGAATTGGAAGGATGTTGCCACATATTTAATTGCCGTCCACGAGGGGTGAATGGACTTGTGCAGCTAGAGAGTGAACTCGGACTCAGGAGGGGTTGTTGATGCTGTAGTGATTGTACCCCGTGCAGCAACATTGGATGATGTTGGCGCGTAGATTCCACCGGTAGGTTATATCCAGTGAGAAAATAGGCGGTCGCATGGTTGGCAAATCTTTTGCGAAGAATTTTATTGGCTATACAGCAAAGAGATCGGTCGTGTGAATGTGGTTGATGATTCAGAGTATAAAAAGGGGTTTTATAGAAAGATTCCGAGAATTTTGGTGATTGATTGCGCAAGGTTATGTCAATAAGAGATAAAAAATCTTGGTGAATTCTAGAGTTGTGTAATAGTGGCTTCAAGCTAAGTGGGAGAGTCCCACTGCCTATGATTAGGGTTTTATGGTTAACTACTTGCGAGGTTTCTAGCTGTTAGCATATTGATGGGTTATTTGAACTATGGGAAAAGAACATAAGTGGTAATTTGAGCAAAGGAATTGTTAAAGGTGTGCTATGGTTGGCCTTATTGGATCATGTTCAGACTTGGGGAAGGATTTAGGATTTATGCCTTGTATAGATGCGAGTTTCAAGGGAAGTGATTCTTCTGGGTGCTTCGTCGAGAGGGTATTCATGTACTAGAAGATTTATGGAGTTGATTATATTCGGGGCTAAGTCAGAGCGGGTGGCTCTCGACAACGGTCCTAGTGGATTCAAAGGGGTAAATTGTGGTGCTTAATGATTTCGAGCCTATAGGTACAGTTAAGAATCAAGCTTTGTAGCAGCTTATGAGAAGGTGCCTAGAAGGTTCTATGATGTTTTGACATGCAATGTAGCAATTAGGAGGTATGAAATGGTTCGTGGGATCAAGTTATGCAAGTGATTTATGACGGTACGTGTGAGGCTTGTCGGCCACCGTAATTGATGTTATTCAGAAGGATTCTACTGTTATGGCCTGTTATGTGTAGGCGGATCCCGGAAGGGCTGTGGTGTCTTAGACCACTACTTAGAGATTTGCATATTATACTATTATGAGAATTCACTCATGTGTTGCTATGGTTCTCCTGGAGTAAGTTAAGTAAAAAGTTTTTATATGATGAAACGTTAATCTATTAGTGATTCCGGAGTTATGATAAAAATTGTGTTCTACCGAATATTGGCAAGTTGGGTGCAGTGAGTGGTATAAAATTGGAAGTGAGGATCAATGTTGTAGTTCGGTGTTGACAAGGGATGTCACGAGCTCGAATGAGAAGGAAAGCCGTTTCGATGTTTAAAGTAAGTTGTATTGTCTTCAGCGTCACTTGAGATCGATGTTTTATTAAAAAGGCTTTGCATCTTGGTTAAGGATTCTTGATCGCTTTTCAGCGTTAGTGCGGCCGGTGGTTTTAGTGTACAGACCTGTTATCTATCACGGAAGGTTGTGGGAGCGTGCCCCATGGGAAGGTTGTATACGTATGGCATGTAGTCACTTGATTAATTGAAGAGTTAAACAAAGTATGAAGATTGTGGTGATATCATTAATTTGAGAATTGATGCCTGGAGGGCACTTGATTTATTGGGTTGTGGACTGTGGAGGATTGCTCCGATTTTGATGGTTGTTCTTGTGTGTTATGAGAAAAAGAGGTGTTATTATGGACCGTTGAAAGGTTATTAGCTTAGTTCAATCAGAATCAGTTTGAGGTTGTGGATGGATTTAAATGTGAATATGGACTCTATATCAGGCCAGATGTGTTCATTTCAGCAATGCGCTCCTTATGGAAGAGTAGTCGGGGTGTTACTTTGTCATCAGCTATTTAATGTAATGATATATTGCACCGTGTGAGTTGTGAGACGACTTGATAATTTTTGTATATATTGAGATTTTGTCTAGCGAGGATGTTATATGAGCATAATGGCTCTTGAGATTCAGATCGTATATCGCACCTCAGTTGTGCTTGGGTTTTGTAGCTTATAGCGCTATATGTCTCCCCAGGGATGGTATTATGCACTTAGCGTGCTTGTGACTGATATTTGATATCTTGTTGTAATGAGCAATCTAGCTCGGTGTGTACCTCCTTATGTGAATTTTATGTGTGGATCGGGTGGCACGCCGCCATGGGTATGTTTTTTGGATTGGGTTACGTGCCACAATAGTGTGATGTCGAGTACAGTTCCCTATAGCTATTTTCATGCGTTTTGTTTCCTATTTTCCTATGGAAAACTCCTATTTGCCGTGTGCCCATGTCACATGTATGATTCGCGGTGTTTGTTTAATTATGTTAACCATGTCGCACGTATGATTCGCGAGCGGAGTGATTAGATTTCCTTTTCAGAGTTTGTTTTCCTTTTGTATCGCGTTCGAATTGGTAGCCTATTAGCAAATTGTGGCATAAGATGAGACTTTTGATCATGTCCGGGGTAGCTTATTGCCTGGGCAGTTCGTACTGGGTGAGACAAGGTTATTGGATCTGGGATCAGTGCAATTGGATTATATGAAGTATATTAAGGAGCAAGTACCATTATTTGGTTCAGAAAATGGTAAGGATTCTTGTCAGGAGTATAGGCAATGGTTTGTCGGCTCGGTAGTTGGTTATGAATTCTTCACATCTCTTTCGTCGTTGCGGTATTGTGAGAGTTGGAACAAGACTTAGATATATCATGAGGTGTGTTGTAAGCATTAGATTCGTGGAATTTTGACTAATTTGATCAGAGAATGTTATTATGGTCCTGTGAGTAAGGTGGTGCAAGGTGTGAATTCGGCTAAGGTACGCAATCATGTTGGGGTGTTGCATGTAGTGATTGTCACGGTGTTAATATAATGGGAGCAGGCCTAACGGAGAATTCTGGATGTTGGAATTGGGTTCTAACCTTATTTGTTTGAATACAAGAGAATATATTTGAATTTCCTCAAGCTAATATGCTCAACTAAGTTGTGGTAGCACGGGTAGGTGCAGAAGGTGTTTAACTGTGAAGTCAGACAACTCCAGCGCATCTCTTAGCACGTTCAAGGACGAACATATGTTTAAGTGGGAGAGAATGTAATGACCCGACAAGTCATTTTGAGCTCTAGCACGCCGTTCAGCAGTTTGAGGCCATGAGCAGCTTCAATTCAAGTATTATGACTTGTATGCATGGTCGGGATTGAATTTCGGGAAGTTCGAAGTTGATTTGGAAAGAGAATTCTCATTTCGGAAGCTTTAAGTTGAAAGAATTAACTAAGATTGGATTTTTGAGTAAACGACATTGGAATTGGGATTCAAAGGTTCTAGCAGGTTTGTATGATGATTTCAGACTCGGGCGTATGCTCGGACCGGGTTTTGGATGACCTAGGAGCGTTTTGGTGCCTATTGTGGAAGTTTGCATTTTGGAGGAAATTCCATAAGTTTGGGTTGAAGTGCATGTCAGTGTTATCAATGTCCATTTGAGATTTCGAGTCTGGGAGTAGCTCCATATGGTGATTCTGGTGTTTGGAGCGCGATCAGAAGTGAATTCAGAGATGCATAGGTCATTTTGGAGTCATTTGGCTAAATGTAGAAATTCGACGTTTTTTTTAATTTGACTGGAAGTGGACTTTTTGATATCAGGGTCCGAATCTGATTCTGAAAGATGGAGTAGGTATGTAATGTCGAATATGACTTGTGTACAAAATTTGAAGTCAATCGGACATGATTTGATATGTTTCGGCATTGAATGAAGAAGTTTGAAATTCTAAAGTTCATTAAGCTTGGATTGGAGGTTGATTCATAATTTTAGCGTTGTTAGATATGATTTGAGGCCTCGAGCAATTCCGTAATGTGTGTTGGTACTGGTTGGTTGGGGTCCCCAGGTGGATTTCGGGTGGTTAACTGATCAAAAGTAGAATTTTTTAAAAGGGTGAAGTTGCTGGTTGCTGGTGTAACCGCACCTACGAGACTAGGGCCGCAACCGTAGAAGCGAAAATGGATGGCTAGGGTAGGACCGCAGATGCGGTCTTGAGAACGCATCTGCGAAGGAGAGGACGTAGAAGCGGATTGGGATGGGAGCCCTGGACTTCAGAAGCAGCAATTGGTCCGCACTTGCAGGACCGCAGAAGCGGTCAAGAGACCGCAGGTGCGAAAGGGCTGGAGGTTGTGAGCTCTCTTTAAAAATAGAGTTTTGGTTCATTTACAACCATTTTTACTTCTGGTTGGATGATTTTGGAGCTTTTGGAAGAGAAATTTTCTTCATCTATGTCAAGGTAAGTTGTTCCCACTCATTAGGCGTTAAATACATGGTTTTGTTTCGGAATTGAGCATGAAAATTGGTAGAAACTTGGGGTTGAGGGAAAACCTAGATAATGGATATTTTGGATTTTGACCACGATTTTGGGTATGAAATTGAGAGTAAATTATATATTTGAGTTCATGAGACTATGGATAATATTAATCTTCGAAAAATTTCAGAATTCGGGCACGTGGGCCCGATGGCAATTTTGTCAACTTTTTGATCGGGGTTAGAAATTGTTGTAAATTGGATTGTAATGAGTAATTGAACATATATTAATGGATTTACATAATTATTGGCTAGTTTTGGAGCATTGTGCATCGATTCGAGTCTTCGAAAGGGCATAGAATGCCGGTTATGGATCTCCGGAGCGAGGTGAGTCTCCTTTTTAACCTTGTAAGAGGGAATTATTCCCATAGGTGAAATAATTGGTTATGTGCTTCTATTTGTGGGGGCTACATACACACGAGGTGAAGAGAGTCCGTAGCTACTAATATGTGAAATTCCGGGTAGTCTAGGACCTAAAAGCATGCTATACTTGGAATATCTGTAATCTTATTGACAATTGAATTGCTTAAATCCTATCAAATTGGTAAATGAATTTCTAAAAGGATTCAACTTCGTTTTCTTAAATTGTTAAAAGAGAACTGGCTTTTATTTGGATAAATATTCCCCAATAAATTCTTAATATGTTGTTTGAGCATGTACCTGTATGTGTACCTACGTTGCATGGATGATTCGCGAGCAGGGTGATTGTTATTTAAATTTGACCGCATCGCACGCATGATTCGCGAGCGGAATAATAGATGCATCTATGGTTCGCGACGTTCGACCCTTGGCAGTGCACATTTTATATTTATGTTGGATCGGGCCGTACGACCTCGGCAAGATATGTGCATGCTTGCATTGTTGCTCGAGATTTATAAATGTTGATATTTGCTTTTTCTGGCCATAGATAAATTGATAAAGATAATGAAAAGTAAATTTTTAGAAATCCATTATTATTTGGGAAGTTGTTTACCTGCTATCTGGATTTATGAATTATGATTGTTTATTTTTGTAAAATCCATGATCTCCTCACATTTTTATTATATTATCATTGGACCACTAGTAAGTATCGAAGTCGACCTTTCGTCTCTACTTCTTCGAGATTAGACGGGATACTCGCTGGGTACAAGTTATTTTCATACTAATACTACACTTGCTGTGTATTTTTGTTGCACATGCACCTTTATCTCTAGTGGCATAGTGGGCGTAGCAGCATGGTTGATACTGAGACTTAGGTGAGCTGCACTTCCCAAGACGACCCGCAGCCAGCAGAGTCTCTTTCAGATTACTGTATTTACTTTATGTCCAATATTATATTTCGGACGGTTGTTGTATTACATTATTTCTTAGAAATTGCTCATGCACTTGTGACACCGAGTTCTAGGATGATTATAGGGTATTCTGTATTTACTTATAAATATTCTTTTATTTATTTTCATAAAAGATTATCTTTTACTATCTGAATTGAAAGAAAATATCAGTTTTCAAAATTATTAAGATAAGAATTAAATTAAGCATTTATGGTTGACTTACCTGACAACAATGTCTGGCGCCATCACGACTCTTAGTGGATTTTGGGTCGTGACACCGGCGGCGAGGCTTGGCGGTAGCGGGTGGAGCTGGCACAGAGGGGAAAGAGAAGAGAAAAGAAGAAGAAAAGGAGAGAGTAATGAGAGAAATGGGGCAAATTTTTGGAGATTTTAGGCTTTATATACTTGGGTGGGAGATAGATAAGGGCCGTTGGATCGAATGAAGATGGGTGACTGAGATTGAGTCTTGTTTCACTTAATAAAACGACGTAGTTTAATGATGAAACTATGCCATTTTGGACCAGGTCTTGGCAGACTATTTGCTGGACTGGGTATGGCCAAATTGGGCTCAAATTTTGGGCCAATTTTGGCTCAATTTTAATTAAAATGCACTAGCCCAATCCCTTTTCCCTCTAATGAAATTATAGTGCTATTTAGTCCTAAAGAAAATGTGCAAGTAGAAATAAATATTTTTGGTATATATAAATTGAAGATGCAAACTAAATATATAAAAAAATATTTTTGGTACTTTTAAATAAGGAATTCACGTATAAATGTACCAATAAATTCTAAGAAAATTAACTAAAATAGCTAAAAACCATCCAAAAGTTAGTTTTTTTTGTAAGAGAATTAAAAGCATGCAAACACTAGGTATTAACAGCTGTCCCTCTTTGCTCGAGAACATGAAAAGTTTTCGTGCAAAGAGAAGTGAATGCCATGGCTAATTGTTGGTCACATAATACTTCGATGAAAGCATTTTATTTGAAAAAAAGTGACCGAACCTTGCTTCTGAGGTTACCTACATATCCTTGGCTATAAAGGAATCAGGTCAGTGTAGTTCTGGGAAATTTTGGTAGCTGGGACAACCAGACACTGGAGTTAAGACTGTTGTTGTTGTTATTATTGTTATTGTTGTTGTTGTTGTTGTTGTTGTTGTTGTTGTTGTTGTTGTTATTGTTATTACTGTTACTCGCTTATCATATCAAAAGAAAAAAGAGGAGAGCACTACATATGTCTACAAACTAAGAGTAAAAAATTCCTATCTTTGTGTCTTCTAGAGTCATATCTTGATTCTTGACCTGTTCGCTTGTGTTGACCATAGATTGGATCTTGATGCTTTTTTGAAGAAAAGATTATGGCTCATTCTCGATTGCTTGATTTCCTACTCAGAACTTGAGAAGATGAATCTTGAGGCGCCAAGTTGCTGACACCTCATCGAAACTAACTCCAACTGTCTTATGATCAACAATTTCTTTCTTCTGATGAGAACTAAAATTGTAAGCTTTAAACTCACAATATGTGTTTTACGGCAGGGTCCTGCAAATCCATCAAAGATGAACAAAATGAACAAAAATTTTCTGCCCCAGTCTGGCACTAGAAAAATTTTGTGAGTTATTAGAGAAAGCTGTAAATTATCTAATTCACTGAAAGGAAGACAAAGACAGTAGTATGAACTACTATGTGAAGATATGCTACCACAGGGTAGTACCCTTCGTTTACCAAAAGGGAATGGAATTACAGGATGGTACCCTGTATTACTGAAGGAAAACATAACCGGGGGTTAGCAGCTTGTATTACCGAAAAAGAGTGTAATTATGGTTTGGTATCATGTATCACTAGGATGGGATGCAACCAAGGGCTGGTACCCTGTATTACTGAAGAAAAATATAACCAGGGGTTGGCGCCCCATATTACTAGGAAGAAATATAACTAGAGGTTGGAGCCTTCTACCTGAGTCAGTTATGAAAACAACCTGAGCAAAGAGTACTTCTACCCGACAATATGAGCGGGATACCCTAGGAAAACAGATTCTACCTGAGTTAAGTTGCATAAAACAACCTGAGCGAAATGTACTTCTTCCTGAAACTATGAGCTGGATCCCCTTAGGCGAAATGGTTCTACCTGAGTTAAGCTACGTAAAACATCCTGAGCGAAGAGTACTTCTACCCAAAACTATGAGCTGGATACCCCTACGCGAAATGGTTCTACCTGATTTAAGCTATATTAAATAAACTGAGCGAAGATTACTTCTACTCGAAACTATGGGCTGGATCCCCCTAGGCGAAAGGATTCTACCTGAGTTAAGCTACGTAAAATAACCTGAGCGAAGTGTACTTCTACCCGGAACTATGAGATGGATCCCCCTAGGTGAAATGGTTTTACCTGAGTAGCTATGTAAAACAGCCTGGGCAGAGAGTACTTCTACCCAAAAATATGAGCTGGATCCCCTAGGTGAAATGGTTCTACCTGAGTTAAGCTACGTGAAACACCCTAAGTGAAGAGTACTTCTACCCGAAACTATGAGTTGGATCCCCTCAGGTGAAATGGTTCTACCTGAGTTAAGCTACGTAAAAACACCAGAGTGAAGAGTACTTCTACCCGAAAATATGAGCTGTACCCCCTAGGTGAAACGGTTCTACCTGAGTTAAGCTACGTAAAATTGCCTGAGCGAAGAGTACTTCTACCCGGAAATATGAGATGGATCCCCCTAGGTGAAAAATTTCTACCTGAGTTAAGCTATATTAAACAACCTGAGCGAAGATTATATCTACCCGGAACTATGAGCTTGATCCCCCTAGGCGAAAGGATTCTACCTGAGTTAAGCTATAATAATGGGAGGTGTGAGCAATAGTGATGCATGATGAAATAAAAGAAAATGGAGATTTTAAGGAGCTTACGTTTGGTGACATTCGTTCTTTTAGAATTGCCATTCTGCACTGCTGTGTTCCTGCTTCCAACAAAGAAAAAATTGTGAGTTTTCAAAGTGGTGGTTGGTTTGTGGCCTTGATGCCTTGAATAGTTTGATTCAAGGCCACTGCTGTCGAAGAACCAATTCTGTCATCATGGTACCGAGATGCTCGGCTGCTCTGTATCATTTTCTAGAGACCTTGGCTTTCCAATATTGCCCCCAACTATTTCATACCCAGATGTCCATAGTACCGCCACCCTTGTCTTTAAGGCAAGGCTATTTTTCTTTAAAATCAAACTCAGTTGTCTTGTACCCAGTATCAGTTTGTGTCCGTAGTACTTATCAACTTTTCTCATGAAGCAGGTCTTGCTTAGGAGACCTTTCCAGTTTCTTTGAGACGCTTTGTTCGCGTTATCAAATGAGATCACAGATGGATTCGTGACTTCGTCAACGATATATATGCCCCAAATTGTGCTCGATATTACGGGGAAATTGTAGCCAGTTTTGCAACCCTTTCTTTGCTTCAATGTTGATACATGATTAGACCGAAAGGGACTCAAAGAAAATTTATGGGTAAAATCAGAATAATAATTAGAAGTGAAAAAGAACCGTGCTTAAGCAAAAGGGGTCCCTTTCGGGGAAAGGAATAGGGAGACTTATCTGGAGGTATGTGCCGACTTTAATGAATCACGACATGCATTTTGGACTAGACGCCTGATCCGTCTAAGATGTCTAGTTTTCAAAATCCCCCGCAAGTGTTCATCTTGAAATTGTCTTGGTTTTGCTCATGTCGAAGAATCTAAGACCCTCATTCGTCTAGTAGCGCCTTTTGCGGGTTTTCGCTAACTGGCCTCTCTCATTTATCTACTCATTGTCGCCTTATGGTTCCCATCTGGGTTTTCACCAATAAAACTCTCTCATTTCTCTGCTCACTGTTGTCTTATAGTGCCCGTACGGGTTTTCACCGATAAGGCTCTATCATTTTTTTTCTCTTTTTCTTTCTTTTTTGTTGTTGTTTTTTTTTACTAAGATACTGCATGCGGGGGGTTGCCGAAAGCCCTTGGCATGGAGACTTCAAATATTCTCAAAGATCGATCAAAATTTCCTAACAGAGAAAAAACAAAAAGAACCTTGAACTAAATTATAACTTTTGGAACCGTTCTTACAGGAAAACCGTAAAATAAAATTAATAATTGCCCCAATTTTAGAGTATTGGGAATATGGATTTTTTGTTCTGATGGGACCAAACTTAGGGTAAGGCTGCCTACGTATCCTTTCGGAATCAGGTCGGACGTTATTCAATGATTCCGAAGCTTTGTTGTTTGACTATTTTTTTTACAAGTACAAAGGTTCCAGAAGGTGCAAAACAAAGAAGGCACATACGGCTCAAAAGGGTTAACAAAAGAGTGACATCTATTTGGAATAACGAGCAAATGATAGCCTTCGTCATCTCGATCTGAGAAAATTGATGCGTGAAAGTTCTACAGTGGCCATATACTAGACATAATATCTTTTGACTGCATCTGCATTAATAGTTATGTCTGGTACCCGTCCTTCTTCATCTACCAAGTGCAATGCCCCTTTTGGTAACATTTTCTTGATGATTTAGGGTCCTTTCCAGTTCGATGTGAACTTTCCTTTAGCTTCAACCTGGTGCGGAAGGATGCATTTCAAAACTAGCTGGCCTACCTCAAACTGCCTTGGGCACACTTTCTTATTGTAAGCGCGTGCCATTCTTTGCTGGTATAACTGTCTGAAACACAGTGCTGCAAGCCATTTTTCATCGATCAACATCAGTTGTTCTAATCGGGTCTTGACCCACTCAGTGTCTTCAATCTCTGATTCCACAATAATTTGGATAGAGGGAATTTCGACTTCAATGGGTATTACAGCTTCAGTTCCATATACAAGCAGACACGAAGTTGCACCAACAGATGTGCTAACAATCGTGCGGTATCCCAAAAGAGCAAAAGGCAACTTTTCATGCCATTGCCTAGAACCTTGGATCATTTTCCTAAGAATCTTCTTGATGTTCTTGTTCGCCGCTTCAACGGCTCCATTGGATTTTGGCCGGTAAGGGGTAGAATGACGATGTATGATTTTAAATTGTTCGCATACCTCCTTCATCAAATGACTAATTAGATTGGCTGCATTATCAATGATGATGGTCTTTGGGATACCAAAGCGACAGATGATGTTGGAATGAACAAAGTCTACCACTGCTTTCTTGGTGACTGCTTTGAAAGTGACGGCCTCCACCTACTTAGTGAAGTAATCAATTGCAACCAAAATGAATCTATGCCCATTTGAAGCCTTTGGCTCGATTGGCCCAATAACATCTATTCCCCAAGCAACGAAGGGCCAAGGAGAGGACATGGGATGCAACTCCGAAGGAGGCGAGTGAATAAGGTCACCATGAATTTGGCATTGGTGACACTTGCGAATAACATCTATTCCCCAAACAATGAAGGGCCAAGGAGAGGACATGGGATGCAACTCCGAAGGAGGCGAGTGAATAAGGTCACCATGAATTTGGCATTGGTGACACTTGCGAACAAAACTAAAACAATCTCTCTCCATATTAAGCCAATAATACCTTGCCCGCAAAATCTTCTTCGCCAAAAAATATCCATTGTGAGGTACGCATACCCTCGAATACACCTCGCTCATGATCTACTCTGCTTCTATGGCATCTATGTATCTCAACAAATTTAAATCCGGGGTCCTCTTGTACAGAAATTCCCCATTCAAGAAGAAACCACTGGCGAGCCCGCGTTATAGTTCTTTTTTGATCTCCTTTGGCATGATCTGGATATTCTTTTGTTTTTAGGAATCATTTTATGTCATGATACCATGGTCCACCATCTTCTTCTATCTCAATTGTAATGTAGTAACCGTGTTGATTCCGAACTTGGATCTCTAGCGGATCAATATAAGTGTTGCCTGGATAAAGGAGCATCGAGGCTAAAGTAGCCAAGGCATCGACTAGCTCATTGTGAAACCTGGGAATGTACCTGAACTCGATAGATTTGAATCTTTTGCTCAAGTATTGCACACATTAGCTGTATGGAATAATCTTGATGTCTCGATTCTCCCATTCGCCCTGGGCTTGCCAGATAATCAAGTCGGAATCTCCCATAACCAATAGTTCATGCACATCCTGATTGATGGCCATTTTCAGACCCATGATACAAGCTTCGTGTTCTGCCGTATTATTGGTGCACAACAACCAAATTTGGGCCGTTTCAAGGTAATGATGTCCAATAGGAGAGATAAGGATTGCCCCGACCCCAACTCCTTTGATATTGACAGCCCCATCAAAATATATTTTCCATATAGGGTTATCGTCTCGAACTACTTCCCCTATTGAGTTGACCTCTTCATCTGGAAAGTATGTGCTAAGTGGCATGTGCTCATCATCAAATAGATTCTCTACCAAATGATCTGCCAAAGCCTATGCTTTCATCGCGATACGAGTGACATAGACGATGTCGAACTCTATGAGCAGGATTTGTCATTTTGCGAGCCTGTCAGTAGGCATTGGCTTTTGGAAAATGTACTTCAAAGGATCCATTCTGGATATGAGGTAATTAGTGTAGACCAAAATATAATGTCTCAGCTTCTGAGCGACCCAAGTCAAGGCACAACATGTCCTTTCTAAAAGGGTGTACTTAACCTCATAATTGGTAAACTTCTTGCTCAAATAATAGATTGCCTTTTACTTTTTACCTGTTGCATCATGTTGACCCAGAACGCATCCAAAGGAATTATCCATCACTGATAGATATAAAAACAAAGGCCTACCAAGGTTCAGGTGGGACCAGTACATGGGGTTTTGACAGATAATCTTTGATCCTGTCAAAAGTTTTTTGGCAATCGTCCGTCCACTTGATAGCGACATCCTTTTTCAGCAACTTAAAGATGGGCTTGCACGTGGTTGTGAGCTAAGCAGCCTTAAGATCCAGTGCCGCCCCCAACAATAACTCCGGCTCAGACAACTATATCTCCAGAGGTGGGGCAAATTTTTAATGTAGTCAACAGTGCTATGGAGATGTTTAAAGCCTTCATGACCCACCAGAACGAGAGAAGAGATGAGATTCCACCTCAATCAAATAGACAGAACAATTTAGAGTCCTCAAGAGTGAATGAATTTTTGAAGTTGAGTCCTCCAATGTTCCATAGTTCTAGAGTTGATGAAGATCCAATGTTGTGGCTAGAGGGTATGAAGAAATCCCTCCGAGTGATGAAAGCATTTGATGATGAAGATGTGGAGCTGGTTGCTTACCATCTTAGAGATGTGGCCGACGTTTAGTTTCAGATGTGGGAAAAGGAAAGAGATGAAGATGATGGTCTGCCTACTTGGGAAGAATTTGAAGAGGCCTTCATGGCTAACTTTATCCGAGAAGAGGATAGGGAAGCTAATGCTACAGAGTTCGAACAACTCAAGCAAGTGAATAAAAGTGTGCAAGAGTACTATGAACCTACTGATGTAGTTCAACCTCCTGAGCAAAGTCATGACTTCCTTTTTGTTCTTCGAGGGTAGCAGATCTCGAATGGACTTTATCTTGGATGAATCCAATTCTATGCCTCTCCAGCTAACTATAAAACCGTGGAGTTTCCCAGATGGAACCCCGAATGCACACTTGGCTGGATTAAGCTTAAGGTCATACCTTCGAAGCCATTCGAAGAACTTTTTCAAATCGCACACGTGATCAGCTTATATATTTGATTTTATGATGACATCATCCACATATACTTCAATCTCTTTATGCATCATGTCATGAAAAATAGTGGTCATGGCCCTCATGTAAGTTGCCCCTGCATTCTTTAAACCGAATGTCATGACCTTGTAACAATAAGTACCCTATAGAGTGGTGAAAGTGGTCTTTTCTGCATCATCTTCATCTATTAGAATTTGGTGGTAACCAACGTAGCAATTTACGAATGATTGTATCTCATACTTTGCGCAATTATCTACAAGAATGTGGATATTTGGCAAAGGAAAATCATCATTTGGACTTGCTTTGTTCAGGTCCCTATAGTCAACATACACTCTGGTTTTTCCATCCTTCTTTGGCACATGCACAACATTTGCCACCAGGTAGTATATCGGACAGCTCTGACCACATTGGCGCTCAGTTGCTTCATTATTTCCTCTTTGATTTTGTCACTCATGTCTGTTTTAAATTTTGTTGCTTTTGTTGGACTGCTAGAAAACCAAGATATGTAGGAAGCTTATGAACCACTAGATCAGCACTTAAACTCGGCATATTATCGTAAGACTAAGCAAACACATTTTTGTATTCAAATAAAAGGTGAATCAAGGCATCTCTGGTTTATTGTTCAGTGTGAATGCTTATCTTCGTTTCTCTAACTTCTTCATGACTTCCTATATTAATCGGCCCAATTTCATTGAGGTTGGGCTTAGGCTTGTTTTCAAATTGTTCTAACTCTCTTTTTATTTACTCAACAACCTCATCTTCATCATATTCAACCTCTTGATGCATTATTTCTATATTAGACAACTTTTTAAGATTTGGGCGTGAATTCCGCATACATGTCATGTTATTAAAGCCGACATTAACAAAACTGAAGTGGAAATAAAATGACAGGAATTAGGAAAAGGAAAAGATAAACTTAATAGGAAACTGAACTGCATTTCATTGAATTCGAAAGGATAGAAGGGTCAACATTAAATCAAAACAATCATACTGAGATGTTTGGATTAAAACCCTGAAAGTAACCCAAAATACAAAAGGAAGCTGCAAAAGAAAACTACCAAGACTCCTTCCTTGTGGGGAGAGGAGTTGCTTCCTAGTTGCTGAGCATGGTGTCTGGGCCAATTAATTGCACATCGGCACGACCAGTGCCTTCACCAACCTAGATCATATTCACTTCAGAGAACATCTGGCTGAGGCCATGGCAAATTTCATCAATGTTTGTATGCGCCAAGGAATTTTGACCCTCTTGGAGTCATGGCTTGACAAAAGTGTAAAAAACATGAGGGATAGGTTATTGCAAGACCCATCCATGCTTTTTACAGTGCTTGGCTTTGTTCTCGTCTGCTTGTGTTGGCTTGAAGCCTAGGACAAAAGTACCCTGGTCACCGAACGGAGAAATAGGCTCCGAAAATTCCTTGCAATGATGCCCCCAAGCCTTTTCCTGGCTCATAACATTGTCTCATCATAACTGCAGCCACCATTACAGTATGGCAAAATGATGAGTATGCAGAATGGGCTTTCCTTCCTCGACATGGTCCACAACAACCACTTCAAAAGCCTGATAGGCAATAGACTCAAACCCATCCTTGGCCTCAATACAGGGTATTAATGGGTCTTTATAAATGGAAGACTCGTCTTCCTAGTGAACAATAATTTCTTGCCTGTCATGTTCGAATTTTAGCATCTGATGCAAGGTGGATGGCATAGCTCGGGCCGTATGGATCCATGGCCTTCCAAGAAGAAAGTTATAAGAAGTGTCCATGTCCACTACTTGGAAGACAATCTCAAAGTCAACCGGCCCAATCGACATGGTAAGGTTGATCTCCCAAATGGTATCTCCTGCTGAGCCATCAAACGCCCCGATGCGGACATTGTTGGGTCAGATTCTGTCTGTATTGATCTTCATACTTTGCAAGGTAGAGAGAGTGCATACATTTACACTTGAGCCTCCATCAACTATGACTCGCTTTACATAATGCCCCTCACATTTGACCATCAAGTTCAAAGCCCTATTATGCCCGACTCCCTCCTCGGGAAGTTCATCATCAGTAAAGGAGATTTTGTTCACCTCAAAAAATCTATTGGCCATCTTCTCTAACTGATTCACTGTGGTCTCCTCTGAAATATATGCCTCGTTCAGGACCTTAAATAGTACACGGGCATGCTCTTTGGAATGTATGAGCAGAGATAGTAGAGATATTTGAGCGGGAGTCTTTTTAGATAGTCAATGATTGAATAATCCTGAACTTTCATCTTTTTCAAAAACTCTTCCGCATCTGCTTCAGTGACTAGTTTCTTTGTTGGCAATTGGCCTTATCTAATTTTCTTGGCCTTCCTCAACTCTTCTGGAGAGTAACATCTCCCTGATTGAGTCAAACCTCCAGTTTCCCCCACTTCCTCTATGATTTCCTTGCCTTTGTAGGTCATCATAATTTTGTTGTAGTTCCAAGGAGTGGTTTTTGTGTTGGTCATAGGGGGTTGCACGACAAGTTTGATTATGATTGGCTCTGTTATACCTTTCGTACCTCCCTACTTCTGCCTTGTGACGGGGTGGCCTCCAAGTACATATAACCTTGGGCTTGGAACACTGAGTGAACTTCCAACCTCGAGATTTTTGATACAAATAAAGTTGCCTTATTTGATCTATGGATGCCTTTCACAATCAATGGCACATCTCGGCTGTAACTTACTTCCCCACTTGTTACTTCTTGAATTGCACCCACTGTCATTTTTGCTCGACCGACCGGCTTGTATTCTTGATCTCGGCCAATCATTCCTACAAAATTAACATCAATGTGTGCTAGAAATGAGTTGTTTGTCACATTAGGAGGGTCCTCGCCATTCATCACTACATTCGATTTTTCAGAAATGAGTCTCTCTATGGCTCTTTTCAGAGTCCAACAGTCATCAGTGCTATGCCCCGGGGCACTTGATATTCACATCTAGCATTTGCTTGAAATCTATGTGAATCAGGATGCATATTGTAAGGCCTCGTAAAATTTTGTGCTTAAAACCTAGTAGCTCGTAGTGTCAAGGTCTGAATATGTGTTAGGAATATATAGAATTCTTCGCGGTGAGCTTGCTCGTCGCGGTTCAGACCCTTTTTACTAATTTTGCACTTAAAAATCAAAAGAATCTATTTTTCCAGAAAAATGTCATTCTGCGGTCCAGAATGCGGTCGCAAATCAGCTATGCGGACCGCATTTCTGCCGCAGAGCGAAGCAGAAGGGTTGTCAAGATTAATGTTGAAAATGCGGTCCATTATGCGATCGCATAATCAATATGCGGACCGCATAATCATTGCAAAAGTTCCTCAGGGATTTGTGGAGGTCAATTCTGCGGTGCAAAATGCGACCGCATAACAGGAATGCGGCCCGCATTCCTGTCGCAGACCCAGGCAGAGAAGTAAGATTTTTGGAGCACTTCTACGGTCCATTCAGCGGATCGCATTTCCACTCTGCGATTGCAGAGTGCGACCGCAGACCCGACTCGGCTCTAGATTTTCTAATTTTTCAACCCGATCTCTTCTTCAATAAAACACCCCAACACTTCATTTTTACACATTTTCTGGATAAAACTAGAGACAAGGAAGAGAGGGTTCTTGAGAGAGAAAGTCTCATCCTCTTCAACTGATTTTCCAAAGTCATCCAAGCCCGAAAAATTCCAACTACTTGTCTTCATCTCCATTCTTGCAGGTAGAATCCCCAACCTTTTTCATTGATTTTCAAAATTTAAATAAAAGGGAGAATTCTCATGAACTGATCCTTGAAAATGGAAGTTTAAATACACATGCATGTTCTTTAAAACCTAAGATCTAGTAAGAGGAATTTGGTAGGGGTAAAGGAGTGTTCAAAGAGGGGTTGATAACTTAAATGAGTTTGAGT
>MU747130.1:0-15047 GCA_026770625.1 Nicotiana glauca | reverse complement strand
ACTCAGCCCTTAACCCCCCCATACGTTAACCACCAGTAGCACCAACGCCACCCACACCGGTGCCAACGCAAGGGCTGCTACAACAGCGTTAATCTCGATGCTCTTAATTAATAATCCACAGTTCCTGGGAGTGTAGGTAGTTTTCATTTTCTCTCGAAGGTATAGTTTATGCATTTTTGATTTATCCTTTTGATCTATTCAAATCAGAAAGTTTATTGTACTGATTTGTTTTCTGTTAGTTTTTCTTTTTCGCGGTGACTTTATCAAAATTTTCTTTCCAAATTATCACCTGCGGCTATCTTTTTCTACTCTATAGTGAAACAATCAGCACTTTCGCTGACGTTTTAATCTCGTTGTATTGCTGGTTTTTAAAGAACTAATCAATAAGGCAGCAAGCCATGGGAAACTAGATTGTTCATGTGATTGGAAAAGCAGATTAGTAATAGTTTATTTCTATATGGAAAGCTTTTCACTTTTAACTATTTTACGTTTTTGGTTTATTTTTTAGATGCATAGAGAATCGGGCCTGCATATTCCTTGAATTTTTGATATATACATCTACATATTTCTCTTCTTTGCATAAAGTTATTTTCTACGTCTGTTTTCTTAGTTTTGTGCAGTATCAGCTGTATATCGAATTTGGGTCTTGGTAATTTGTTTATTTTGCTTCTCTAAAACTTTTTTTACTTTAACTTTGTTTTCATTTTACTTGGTCAATTTTGTGTAGTCCTCTGTATTTTCCCTACATTTCCCCTACTACTGTCAGGGCTACATCAGTGTTAGCAGTGACAACCCTTTTGGTTTTTTGGGTCGTGGTATTTTCTGTGTTTTCAGGGAATTTTTGAACTTGTGGAAGACAAGTGGGTGCACAAACACTAGCAAAGGAGAGCAACCGGGAAGGGCGACATCAAAGGGCGGTGGGAAGCGGTGCGTGAGCATACCACTACATCGAGTACATCAAGTCAACACAGGTTTGGTTCGCGGGAGTTGGTACCTCCCGTTCTACGGTTTCCCTTTTGGTGTTAGCTAACTTGAAGTTACTTTAGATCATAATAGTTCAACCATTCTACTTGTATACTTGTAGGCACTTGCTTCTTTTAGTTTGATTCGTTGTCCGTTGTGCCCTAGCGAGTTTTCTTTATATTGGTTGTAGGTGTAGTGGCTGTAGTCTGTGATGATAGATTAAGGGCATGTCCTCGTGTGGGGCAGAGTGTGGGGCCGGGGTCAGGGTGTGGGACGGGAGGACGGGGAGGTAGAGGGGGCAAGGGAGCCTATAGGTTGAAAATCGGGTCATGGAACATAGGTTCACTAACGAGCAAGTCCATAGAGTTGGCAAAGATCCTTCAGAAGAGGAAGATTAATATAGCGTGTGTCCAGGAGACGAGGTGGGTAGGATTGAGGGCGAGAAATGCGGATGGGTATAAGCTGTGGTACTCTGGAGGCTTGAGGGGTAAGAACGAAGTGGGTATTCTGGTAGATAGCCACCTTAGAGAGTCGGTGGTTGAGGTCAGGCGGGTGAATGATAGACTAATGACCATTAAATTAGTGGTGGGTGAGTGTACTTTAAATGTCGTTAGCGCGTACGCGCCGCACGCAGGCTTAAATGAGGAGTTTAAAAGGTGCTTTTGGGAGGGGTTGGATGACATCGTTCGTAGTATTCCGCTTTCCGAGAGGTTATTTATAGGAGGAGATTTTAATGGTCATATTGGGTCATCTGCAGGTTGTTATACTGTAGTTCATGGCGGCTTTGGTTTTGGGGAGCGGAACGGAGGGGGCACTTCGTTGCTGGACTTCGCCAAGGCTTTTGATTTAGTGATTGCGAACTCTAGTTTTCCTAAGCGGGAGGAGCATTTGGTCACTTACCAAAGTTTGGTGGCGTAGACTCAGATTGACTATCTCCTTATCAGGAGATGCGATAGAAGGTTGTGCGTGGATTGCAAAGTTATCCCAGGTGAGACCCTTGCGACACAACATAGGCTTTTGGTGATGGACATTGGTATTATGATAAGGAGGAAAAAGAGGTCATTACGAAGCCGCCCGAGGATAAGGTGGGGCGCCCTGACTGAGGATAAAGCTCAGGAGTTGGTAGGAAGGTTATCGGAAATGGGAGCTTGGAGAAGTAGTGGGGATGCAAACACTATGTGGTCAACGACGGCAGAATGTATAATGAAGGCGGCGAGAGAGGTGTTAGGGACATCTTCGGGATGCACCGAGGGCCACGAAGGAGACTGGTGGTGGAATGCAGTTGTACAAGGTAAAGTGGAAGCGAAGAAAGAGGCTTACTTGCGATTAGTAGGGAGAACTGGAGAGGAGGAGAAGAGAGCGAACATTGAGAGGTATAAGGTTGCTAGGAGGGAGGCGAAGATGGCAGTTACGGAGGCTAAGATGGCAGCTTTTGCTCGTCTGTATGAGGAGTTAGGGAACAAAGGCGGGGAGAAGAAGCTATCCTGACTCGCTAAGGTGAGAGAGAGGATGTCTAGGGATCTGGACCAAGTGAGATACATAAAAAATGATGACGGTAAAGTTTTGATTGGGGATGAGCAGATTAAGAGGAGATGACAGACCTACTTTCATAAACTTCTGAATGAAGAAGGGGATCAGGATATTGTACTAGGTGATTTGCAAAATGCCGATAGACCACATGAGATAAGTGATTGTAGGGACTTCGAGGTCGAGGAGGTCATGGAGGTAACGCGTAAGATGAGGAGGGGCAGAGCAACCAGACCAGACGAAATTCCGGTTGAACTTTGGATGTGTGTGGGTGGAGCAGGCTTGGAATGGCTTGCTGGGTTGTTTAATGTTATATTCAAGACTAATAGGATGCCTGAAGAGTGGAGGTGGATTACAATGATTCCGTTGTATAAGAACAAAGGTGATATCCAGAGCTGTAACAACTATAGGGGTATCAAACTACTGAGTCATACCATGAAAGTCTGGGAGAGAGTAGTAGAAATGAGAGTACGAAGGACGATGTCTATTTCAGACAACCAGTTCGGGTTCATGCCAGGGCGATCTACCACAGAAGCTATCCACCTTGTTAGGAGGATGATGGAACAATACAGGGATAAGAAGAAGGATCTCCACATGGTGTTTATCGATCTAGAGAAAGTGTATGACAGGGTTCCTAGGGAGGTCTTATGGAGATGCTTAGAGGTTAAAGGGGTCCCAGTTGCCTACATTAGGGTGATTAAAGACATGTATGATGGAGCTAAGACCCGGGCTAGGACAGTAGGAGGTGACTCCGAGTATTTTCCGGTTGTTACGCGGTTGCACCAAGGTTCTGCGTTCAGCCCTTTCCTATTTGCCCTGGTGATGGATGCCATAACGCATAATATTCAAGGAGAGGTGCCATGGTGTATGCTATTTACTGATGATATAGTCCTAATTGACGAGACAAGACGCGGCATCAACGAGAGACTAGAGGTTTGGAGACAAGCTCTTGAGTCTAAAGGTTTCAGGTTGAGCAGGACGAAGACGGAATATCTCAAGTACAAGTTTGGGCTCGAGCCGACAGATGCGGGAGTAGAAGAGAGGCTTGACTCCCAAGTCATCCCTCAGAGGGGTAGTTTCAAGTACCTTGGGTCAGTAATTCAGGGGACCGGGGAGATCGACGAGGATGTCGCACACCGTATAGGGGTAGGTGGATGAAGTGGAGGTTAGCAACAAGAGTCCTGTGTGACAAGAAAGTGCCACCGTTACTCAAAGGTAAGTTTTATCGAGCAGTGGTTAGACCGGCCATGTTGTATGGGACCGAGTATTAGCCGGTTAAGAACTCTCACATCCAGAAGATGCAAGTAGCAGAGATGAGGATATTGAGGTGGATGTGTGGGCATACAAGGATGGATAAGATTAGGAATATAGTTATTCGAGAGAGGGTGGGTGTGGCACCCTTGGAGGACAAGATGCGGGAAGCAAGACTCAGGTGGTTCGGGCACATTCAGAGGAGGAGCACTGATGCACCGGTGAGAAGTTGTGAGCGACTGGCAGTGCTGGGCACGAGGAGAGTTAGAGGGAGACCTAAGAAATATTGGAGAGAGGTGATCAGGCAGGACATGACGCGACTTAGGATTACTGAGGACATGACCCTTGACAGGGGATTGTGGAGGTCGAGCATTAAGGTTTTAGGTTAGGGGAAAAGTTGGGAATATTTCTACAGCACGCTAGAGTGAGACTAGACAGTTAGTAGTATTGATGCAGGGCTTTATATTATAGATATTAGTATACTTTCCTCTTTTTCGTATTTCTTATATTCCTTATATTATTGTTATTTTATTATTTATGTTATTTTATGTTATTTTATGTATTTTATGTTATTTATTATGAGTTCAGTGCTAGTACTAATATATCGCCACTTATTTTTGTCACCTGTTTCCTTCTTGAGCCGAGGGTCACCTGGAAACAACCCCTCTGCCCCTCGGGGTAGGGGTAAGGTCTGCGTACATATTACCTTCCCCAGACTCCACTTGTGGGAATACACTGGGTTATTGTTGTTGTTGTTGTTGTATTATTATTATTATTATTATTATTATTATTATTATTATTATTATTATTATTATTATTATTATTATTATTATTATTATATATATTTTTTGAAACTATCAAACACAAAAGTTGAGATGATAAAAGTAGGAAGAATGGCTATTATTAGGAAAATGGCCATAGGAACAAAATGATAAAAATAGACAAAATAAATAAATACTAGAAACTATTTTATGAAAAACGGCCTTCGACACTCCCGAGAGAGGTTCAAAGGCCGTCTCAGCAAATATAACCAGACAAAACTAGATAAAATGGCTACTTTTGCGAAAACAGTCGTTCAGTACTTTCGGAAAGGTTTAAAGTTGTCTCAACAAAAAAAATGGCCAGACATCTGCCTAGTGAAGTATTTGCTAAAAAAAATGGTAAAAGGTGAATAAATATGGATAAAGTAGCTATTATTAAATAAAAAATGGCCCTTCAGCACTTTCCAAGAAGATTTTAAGGCTGCATTGGCGAAACAACTAGAATACGCGAGCAAAACAGTAAAAAAAGGTGACAAAAATAGCATTTTTTTCTTTTTTTTTCGAAAATTTTATGCACATGCAGAATTTCATGCTCCTTTTTTTTGAAAAGTATGGGCTGAACCCGATGGAGGTTGCCTACGTATCTCACATCCGGTTAGAATCAAACCCGCGTAGTTCGGTGTAGAGTACTTTTCTCTTTTGACTTTTATGAAAATTAATCTTTACACGTCACGCCAGACTACTAAAAAATCTTTTATTTATTTGTTTATTTTTTGTTTATTTTTTTAAAAAAACAAAAGTTTATTTGCACTAAACTAGGAGAATGATTTCCTTTTTTTTCTAATAATTCCGCTACACTAATTTTCTAAAGCCGATCGACAATGCAAGTAAGCCTTCCAAATGATGTATCAAGTAGCACATACGTGAACATAATGGTCTCAAATAGGATACCTGTTTTAGACGGACCCAACCCCTGTGCCGAGTTTTGCCAAGTCAAATGCACGTGATGCACATAGAGCGAACCTACTGGGGAAATCCGGCATGAGGTTTGTTCTTCTAGTTTTAAATCTTGGTGGAAAAGGTATCTAGACTGGCTTACTCGAGCGAACAACTCGAGCCGAGGAGGGTCAGTGTACCGGTATTATTGCTTTCTAGCTTAACTAGTGGTGCTCCTCGCCTAAAGTAGGTGTGACTAAAATCCTTCACCGGGTGACAAGCACCTCGATTATCTCAAAAAAGCTGGCTATGTCAAGTAAATGCCCAATTTTAATTTCACGAAGACTCAGAGGGGGTGCGTGAGAAAACAGTTTGTATGCACAGTTCAATAATATCAAAACGGTAAAAATCGAACACCTAGCACATTGCACAAATAAATCATAATATATACAAAATTAATAAAGCAAATAAAAAGTCAACATGTACAAGCTCGAATTCTGATTGTTCCCCAATAGAGTTGACAGAGCTGTCACACCCCTTTTTCGACCCCCAAAAAGATATGTGATGTTATTGTGGATTATGGGTTGAAGAGTTTTTCCAATTAAAGTGATAAATTTGAGTAGGAATTATTTTATTTAACAAGATCGCCACTTGGAATTGATTAATGGGTGTTCCAAGTCAACTTTTATTTGAATCCCTAGTCAAAGAAAAATTTGACTCTTTTATTATTGGTCTGCAAAAATAAAGTCCGGGTAAGAATTTTGTTGACCGAGGAGAAGGTGTAAGGCATTCTCCGAGTCTAGTGATTCTAGCACGGTCGCTTTATTGACTACATTTGGCTTTAAATTAATTTTGGATAAAATTGTATTTTTATTTAGTTTTTAATTTTTACCTATGTCCGCTTTTATTATTAAAATTATTATAGAAAATATTTGAATAAAATTGTCCTCACCGTACCACGGAAGCGAATGTGCGGCCGAGATGAATTTTATTGAGTTTTTCCATAACCGCGCTACGCAAGTGAATCCGTAGTCATGACGAGGATTATTAGTACATCATTACTTATGGATAAAATTACTACATTCAAAGAAATTAATTTTGAAAATTATTAAAAAGTCAACTATCGCACTACGCAAGTAGTTTTAGCGCTAAGAGTTCATTAAATTAAAAATTAAGTAAAACTAACGAATATGGTATGACATTGTTGAATTAATTTATTGAATGTTAAACATCACATTATGCAAGCGATTCCGCAAAATAAAAACGCGCCTACTAATTGCCTAATGCTTAAATTAATTATAAAAGAGACTAAGTTATAAAGTTATTTTAGTGAAATAAAAATCTAATTTTTATTGAGACTATTCAATTAAATAAAAATATAAAAAAATTGGGTCAACTTGCTATTTTAAAGAGCGGGAAACCTTTTTACCAAAAGCCGAAAGCATTTTCAATCCCATGTCCTGAAGTAACTTAGCATTTGACAATATTATAAATTTATTGTACCAATTTTTAACATGCTAAACCCCAACAGACAGTCATATAAGCATCCGTGGAAAAGCTAAAATAATTAGAAGAAATCAATATAATGCCTAGTAAGAAGCATTTTGTGCCCAGTAAGATCAGTTCTCCCCCTTTTATAACTTCAATGTAACCACCAACAGAGAACTTTGATACTAGTTTTGAACAAAGAAAGAAGAATTAAAATATGAAGTTTAAGACTATTTCATATCTGTGTTGATTTAACATCAGTTAAACAAAGGCAAACGAAGCCTTCACACTAGAATTTTGAAGCACTAAATAGAGCAAACATGTTAAATATACACACTCTTTTACTTTAAATTCTAACAGTGATAGAATGAACTAGTCCAATTTGCTACAAACTAACAATCAAATATAAGAATTCCATAACTCCAGAATTTATCTAGCAACTAAGAAAATAGAATAAGAAGTAGAAGAAACTAAAACGATTTCAAGTTATTGAGTCTTCTTTGCTTCATTCATATAGGGCTACATTACATAAGCGCAGGAATTACTTGAATCGCAGAATAAAAATACAGCAGTGAGATTAGCAGAAACATCGGCAAAATAGCAGAAAAATATCAATGAAAACGAGCAAAAACAGTAGCAGATTTGTATCCAAAAAACCTTAAAACCTTAGTAGAAGAAGCCCAGAATCAACTCTAAAAGACTTATTCTTTTTTGAAAGAGTTTTCACTCTAAGAAGCACTAATTAAACCTCACAATTTCAGCTTACTTTTTTTAAGTTCAGCTGCTGATTTTTACTCCTAAAATTATATTTTTTAGTGTGTAAAAATATCTAGCAGATGTGTGATACCCCCTGTAAATTAAGGAAGGGGCAGCCCGTAAGTAGGCAAAGAAAAGAAAACTTCTTGGACAGATTTTGGTTCACCAAAAATCTGTCCAAAAAGAAACTGATTTTGTGTGCTAAACACTGTTCAAAGGCTGTCCAAAAGGTAAAAGGACAACCTAAAATCTGCTATAGCAGAAACAAAGAGTCATTTCAGCCACCCTACTAGTAAAAAGTAAGCTACTAGTACCCTATTTTATGATTAAATTATCTAAACTTCAGATTTTAACAACATCAATAGCACCCTATTAATTTTGAACCAAATTAAACTCAAACAACTCAAAATACACAAAAGAGAAACAACTTAAAATGTGATCGAACTAAATATTCAAACAAACTAAACTAAAGCCAATCAATTTATGGGAACTAAGCAGTAGACGATTGTAATCAGAAAATACTACCTAAAATACAACTTAAATGAATATTGATAAGCTATCGAACAACGATTAATAACAATCCTAAACAAACAACTAAGTACCTAATTCGAAAATATTAAGCAACAACCAACATTAAAGAATGTTAATGAAAGTAAACATGAACTAGCGATCACGGATTAACAATAAATTGAAACAAGAAAATTAAACTAAAACCTAAACTTAAATGAAAAAAAACAGAAATTACGAAAAAAGGGAAAAAGATTAGGGTGCGAGCTTAAACCAAACTCCGGGACATTCGATGCCAAATCGAGCAATGAGATGAATGTCGGGGACCCCGAGTAGAGGTTGTCCGATTGTAGAACCCTCGTTTCATTTTAGTAGACACTAAGCTTAATGAACTTGATGTCAACGGGTGTTCTTGGGTCGGAACTAGGATAAAAAAATAGTAGTGGGGTAGAGGTGTGGCAGCGGCAGTGGCAACGACAGTTGTGGTCGCCGGAATTTCGGTCGCCGGGATTTGGGTCAAGACCAATATGAAAAGATAGTCCCTGCTGAGCTCTGTCTATGTATGTAAAAATTAGGTGGAAAGGGTGTCTCAATCTTCATGATTTTAAGAAAAATGTGGCGACTAGGGTTTCCTAGATCTAAAATTCGTGTATTTTGAGAGGGTTTTGAAGGATTTGGTTTGAAGATATGGAAAGAGGAGGTGCTGGAGATTACCTGGTAAAATTTTGGGGGTGTTTGGAGGTTGCCCGCCGCTGTGGACGATTTCCGGCGGAGCTGGCAGAGAGGGAAAAAAGAAGCGAGAAAAAGAAGAAAGAGAGAGAGTAATAAGAGAAATGGGACAAATATTTGGGGATTTTAGTCTTTATATACCTGGGTGGGAGATAGATAAGGGTCGTTGGATCAAATGAAGATGGGTGGCCGAGATTGAATCTTGGTTTCACTTAAAAAAATGACGTAGTTTAATGATGAAACTACGCCGTTTAGGACTATGTCTTGGCTGGCTATTTGTTGGACCGAGTATTGAATTGGGCTCAAATTTTGGGCCAATTTTGGCTCAATTTTAATTAAAATACACTAGCCCAATCCCTTTTCCCTCTAATGAAATTATAGTCTTATTTAGTCCTAAAGAAAATGTGCAAGTAGAAATTTTTTTTTTTTGGTATATATAACTTAAAGATGCAAACTAAAATATATATAAAAAATATTTTTGGTACTTTTTAATTAAGGAATTCACATATAAATATACCAATAAATTATAAGAAAATCAACTAAAATAGCTAAAAACCATCCAAAAGTTAGTTTTTTTAGGAGAATTAAAAGCATGCAAAAATTAGGTATTCACAGCCTTTAAACACTTTAATTATTCCATTCTCTGAGTGAAATTTATACCCTTGATCATCCAAAGTCGAAAGAGAAATTAAATTTCTCTTTATCCGAGGAACATGCCAACACTCAATGTTTTTGATAATTCCGTCGAACATTTTCAATTTAATGTTACCAACCCCCTCTACTGGTAATGGATTATCATCTCCCATATAGACAGTCCCACTCATTTATTTGTAAGTTGCAAACCAATTTTTGTGTGGACACATGTGGAAAGTAGCACCAGAATCAAGAACACAAGAATTTTGCCCATGACTAGAACTCACAGTACAAACTTTCCCTACATAGTCACTATCATCAGAATTATTGCCAGTGTCAACAATATTTGCCGAATTATCTATTTTCTGCTTCCCTCTTTTCTCCTTCAGCTTAGGACAATCTCTCTAGTAGTGACCTTGAAACAATGCTGTTTCCTTGCTCTAGACTTTGATCTTGAGGTTGACTTTTTCCTGTTAAAGTCCTTTTGTTGTGTTCTTCCTTTAATCACAAGACCCTCGCCCTCAATTCTGCTGTCTGGAAAGCTCTTTTTCAACTCTTTAGATTTTAGTGCATTACTAACATCTTCTAGTGAAATGATGTCTTTCCCATATAGTAGTGTATCGGCAAAAGTATCATAAGACTGTGGTAATGAACATAACACAATTAAGGTCTGATCCTCACTCTTAATTTTGATATCCACATTCTTCAGGTCCATTATAATTGAATTAAACTCATCAAGGTGAATTTTAACAGGTGTACCTTCGTTCATATGGAGATTGTATAACCTCTTTTCAGGTAGAGGCGGTTTGCCAGCGATTTCTTAGAATACAGACCTTCTAGCTTCTTCCATGCTGTTGCTGCAGAAGTTTCTTCAGCAATTTCCCGAAGAACGCTATCTGTAACGCTCATGAAGATCACACTCAAACTCCTCTCCTTCAGGTCTTCCTTTTTTACCTCTTTCATATCTTCAGGAAAATCCTCATCAATTGCTTTCCATAATCCTTGTAACACCAGGGACGATTTCATCCTAATCTTCCATAGACTGAAACTAGAACCTTCATCAAATTTCTCTACTTCATACTTTGTTGAAGATGATGAAGATATCTTAACCCCAGATTATATGTAGAAACCCGAACCTTGCTCTGATATCAATTGTTACGGAATATCGTGGGTTAACTAGCACACAATCACACACAAAGCAAATAGAAAAGAAAAATCAACACAGGGATTTAACGAGGTTCGGCTAAGCCTAATCCTCAGGGCAAAAGCAGAGAGAGTTTTCTACTAT
The DNA here is from genome assembly GCA_026770625.1 of Nicotiana glauca. NCBI lineage: Eukaryota > Viridiplantae > Streptophyta > Magnoliopsida > Solanales > Solanaceae > Nicotiana > Nicotiana glauca. The sequence continues at coordinate 4,208 of MU747130.1, read as the reverse complement.
GAATGAGAAGAAAAGCACAATACAATGTGATGACCCGCCACGTCATCATGCCACATAGCGCCATTTGGCATATATTAGTGCCATGTGGAAGCTTACATAAGAAGAAGGCTAGCATTTGTGAGAAGATCCTAGAAAAGTATGGACATTTCCTTAGGAAGAACCTAAATCTTTATGGATTTGCTAGGAAAGTCCTTGGAATCTTCAAGGCTTGTAGAGAATTCTAGAGAAAGCCCTTATCTTATAAATATCAAGGACTTGTGTAATAATTAATATTTACACACTAGCCCCTAGGAGACTAGTAGATAAAGGGGGCCATTCATTTGTAATTCATCACCAAAACAATTCAAGTTCTCTCTAATACAAAGATTCCTTTAACAATTCTCTTGTGTTCTTTCTTCCATTCTCTTAGCGATCTTGAGTGTAGTAAAACTGACTTGGCATAGCAAGAACTTGAGCAAGTTGCGCAAGATCGTGAGCGAGTTGTCAAGTGTTGTACGTGTACTTAGTTAATAACTAAGGACGTGACAACGTGGTATCAGAGCCAGGTTTCAACTAAGGGAATGGCAAACAACAGAGAAATTAACGCTGCCAACACTCAAGCCAACGTCATCCAGGATGCTGCTGGCAAGAGCGGCCGTAGCAAAAAGAGGAATGCCACCAACAAGAGCCAAGAGGTGACACCTGAGGTTGTGTCAAACGAAGGGCTTACATCCCAAGAACCATCTGCCACTGAGGCAAGCGAGGATGAAGTGGAGGTCCTTCCAGAGGACGTCTCGCTCGGTAAAGAGTGGGTGATGAAGATGAACGCGGGGATGGACGCCGTGGAGATCTTTGGCCAACGCTTGGGGAAGGTGGAAGGCACCCTTAGCGTTCTTGAGGGGCACACTCTTGAAGAGATTGCGAGTATCCGAAATGACTTGGAGGGACGTACACATACCGAGATGGAACTAAGGCAGACCATCATTGCCTTAGAGTGCAGACTCATGGAGGCTTTGAGTACTATCGAAGCTATGAAGGCAAAGATAGATTCACTCGAGGAGCATGTAAATGCTGGCGTGACCGAGGCAGCCAGCAATGTTGTGGTAACGAGAGAGGCCAAGATCGAGGCTCCCAAACCCCCGGTGTTCAAAGGTGTTCGTGATGCACAAGAAGTGGAAAACTTCCTTTGGCACTTGGAGAACTACTTCAGGCACGACAAAGTGAGGGACGACGAGACCAAGATCAACACTGCGGTAGTGTACCTCTCAGAGACTGCCATGCTCTGGTGGAGAAGGAAGATGGCCGACGTGGATAAAGGTCTATGTACTATTAGCACATGGGATCAGTTCAAAGCCGAGTTCAAGCGACAGTTCTTTCCAAACAATGTCTTGTACGAGGCAAGGCGCAAGCTTAGGGAATTGAAGCAAACAGGGAGCATACGTAACTATGTCAAGGAGTTCACTACCCTTATGCTTCAAATCCCCAACCTGACCAATGATGACTTGTTGTTCCACTTCATAGACGGGTTGCAAAATTGGTCTAAGCAGGAATTGCAATGCCGACAAGTCACTGATATAGACCAAGCCATAGTGGAGGCCGAATCATTGATGGATTTCAGGCATGACAAGCATGACAAAGGCAATGGCAAGGAGTCAAAGATTAACAATGTCAAAGGTGGGGGAGACCGCGACAAAGGCAAGGAGATACATCAACAATACTCCAAGACTCAAGATTCCAAAAAGTCGAGTGGTCGTCAGGGCTACGCCGAGAAGAAGGGATGCTACATATGCGGAGGGCCGCACGGCTTCAGGAATTGTCCCGACCTAAATAGCCTCAGCGCCATAGTTCGTGAACAAAAGGAGCAGCCGCAAGGAGAGAGTTCGGGAACCGCACAGTTGGGTATGATCGGATTATGTGGTTCCATCACAAAGCAAGCTATCCAACTTATCGAGAGTGGCAATCAGTACGTGGATCTCACCATCAACAATAATCCCACTCGTGCAATGGTGGATACTGGAGCAACTCACAATTTCGTGACTGAGGCTGCCGCAAAGAGACTAGAATTGAAGCTTGCCCCAACCAACAATAGCGTCAAGACCGTGAATGCCGAGGAACAAAATGCTCGTGGGGTAGCTAATGGAGTAGGTGTCAAATTGGGAGCTTGGAAAGGTATGACAAACTTTACCGTAACCGCTATGGATATCTTTGACATCATACTGGGGCAAGAGTTCTTTAGACATTGTCATACTTTGATCGACCCCTACCTCCAACGTCTCTTAGTTATGGAGCGAGAAGGAGCTTGCATGTACCTACAATGACTATGCCACACGGACAGATCCAAGCACAAATCTCAGCTATGCAGGTTGTCAAGGGGATCAAGAAGGGGGATCCAACGTTCGTGGCAACCATTGCAAGTCTAGAGGAAGACAAGAGTTTTCAAGAGACATTACCGCCTTGCATAGAGAAGTTGCTTGAGGAAAAAAAGATGTCATGCCCGAGAAGTTGCCTAAGCACTTGCCGCCTAGGCGAGAGGTGGATCACAAGATTGAGTTGGAACCAGGGGCTAAGCCACCTGCATTTGCCCCATATCATATGGCATCACCCGAACTAGAGGAGCTCAAGAAACAATTGAAAGAGTTGATGGGTGCTGGTCACATTCGCCCATCAAAGGCACCTTTCGGCGCACCAGTATTGTTCCAGAAGAAGAAGGATGGATCGTTGCGCTTGTGCATAGACTACCGAGCACTTAATAAGGTTACAGTGAAGAATAAGTACCCGATCCCGCTCATTGCTGACTTGTTCGATAGACTTGGGCAAGCCAAGTACTTTACCAAGGTGGATCTTCGAAAGGGATACTACCAAGTTCGCATTGCTGAAGGGGATGGGCCAAAGACAGCATGTGTGACGAGATATGGAGCCTTTGAGTGGTTGGTGATGCCCTTCGGCCTAACCAATGCACCGGCCACATTTTGCACCCTTATGAACAAGATTTTTCATCCCTACCTTGATCAGTTCGTGGTAGTCTACCTAGATGACATAGTCATCTTCAGCAACACCTTGGAGGAACACATGGAGCACTTAAGGAAAGTTTTCCAAGTCTTGCGGGAGAATGAGCTATACATCAAGAGGGAGAAGTGCGAGTTTGCACAATCAAAGGTGCACTTCTTGGGCCATGTCATTAGCAATGGCGAGCTACGCATGAACGAGGCTAAGGTACGTGTTATCCAGGATTGGGAGGCACCTACAAAGGTAACGGAGTTGAGATCCTTCCCTGGCCTTGTTAACTACTATCGTCGATTCATCAGTGGCTACTCAACAAAGGCTGCACCATTGACTGAGTTGCTAAAGAAGAACAAGCCATGGGTTTGGACGGAGCATTGTCAAAAGGCGTTTGAATGCCTTAAGGCAGATGTAACAGAGGAGCCAGTCTTGGTATTACCTGACTTTGCCATTGGAGGTGTCCTAATGCATGATAAGCATCCCATAGCATTTGAGAGCCGGAAGTTAAATGAGACGGAGCAGCGTTACACGATGCAAGAGAAGGAAATGACTGCCATTGTGCATTGCCTTCGTACATGGAGACATTATCTGCTCGGGTCGAGGTTCGTGGTCAAGACCAACAATGTGGCTACTAGCTACTTTCAGACACAGAAGAAGCTCACACCAAAACAGGCTAGGTGGCAAGACTTGTTGGCCAAGTTTGATTATATGCTAGAGTACAAGCAGGGAAAAGGTAATGTTGTAGCTAATGCCTTGAGCCGAAAAGCCGAGCTTGCTGCCATCACTTCAGCAACTTGGGACATTCGTGAGGCTATAAAAGAAGGCACGCAACATGATCTGGCAGCCAAACAACTTATCGAGTTAGCTAACCAGGGCAAGACGAGACATTTTTGGGTAGAAGACGGCCTATTGCTTACCACGAGACGGAGGGTCTACGTGCCTAAGTTTGGAGACATTAGACGGCGGATCATAAGGGAGAGTTATGATACAATATGGGCTGGTCATCCAGGCCAACGTCGCACCAGGGCCTTGGTTGAGTCAGTCTACTATTGGCCACGTATGCGAGATGATATAGAATGTTATGTGTAGACTTGTCTCGTATGTCAGCAGGATAAGGTTGAGCAATAATAGCCCGGCGGACTTTTGGATCCACTACCAGTTGCAGAGCATCCATGGGAGAGCGTGACTATGGACTTTATCACTTGCCTACCAAAGTCCGACGGTTATGG
>MDKF010542196.1:0-15183 GCA_026770625.1 Nicotiana glauca | reverse complement strand
GGGGCCCTCGATGTTTGATTAATAAAAAATAGTTAGAATTTGGAGGGGCAATTTTAGCAAATTTCAATGGCCTTTCCCAAACATCATCGCGCTATACCCGTTAAGCACGATTTAATTACTTCCTTAAACTCGGGTGTGCATTGATTGCAACCCAAATCCAAATCTTGACAAAGTCGAAGTGTGTTAATGAAAACGGGTGCCTTGATGGCAACGTGGTCGGAAACATGCTTTCACGATGTCGCAAGTCTTTTAAAGTAAATAATAATAAAAGAGGTTTAAGAATAAAAGCACATAAGTTAGCATGTAATAAAATCAGATAAAGTCAAATACAACAGTTGAGCGACCGTGCTAAAACCACGGAATTCGGGAGTGCCTAACACCTTCTCTCGGATTAACAGAATTCCTTATCAGGATTTCTAGTTCGCAGACTGTAACAGAGTCAAACTTTCCTCGGTTCGGGATTAATTCGGTGACTTGAGACACCATTATATTCTCAAGTGGCGACTCTGAAAATTTAAATAACCAATCCCGTTCCGACCGTCCTTTAATTGGAAAAACTCTTTTTATTATACCCTTCACGGGGTGTAGTAAGCCCTAAAAAAGAGGTGTGACACCATCGCCATGAATGATCACCTCTTGGTGGTTCCATTCGAACTTTACCGCCTGATGCAGGGTCGATGCTACGGCTCCAGCAGCGTAGATCCAAGGGCGCCCTAACAACAGTTTGTAGGATGCCGGGACGTTTATCACTTGGAAGTCGACGTCGAACCATGTTGGTCCCATTTGTAAGCATACGCTGATTTCTCTAATAGTAGATCTCTAGGACCCATCGAAGGCTTTGACATTGATAGCCCTGTCTTTGATCTCGTGTAGGCCTTTCCCAGAGTTATGAGAGTTATAAGCGGACAGTTGTTGAGGCTCGATCCTCCATCGATCAGAACTCTAGTGATGAAATAATTTTCACATTGCACGGTGATGTGCAATGCCTTGTTGTGGCTCAAACCTTCTGGCGGCAACTCGTCTTCGTGGAAGGTTATTTTATGTGTCTCCAGCATTTGCCCCACCATATTCGCGATTTCACCCCCGGTTATATTGCTGGGCACATAGGCTTCGCTCAGTATCTTCATTAGGGCATTCTTGTGAGCATCTGAACTCTGCAGAAGAGCCAGGATAGATATCCGTGCTGGTGTTTTGTTCAATTGTTTAGCGGCCAAGTACTCCTTAGCCTGTACTTTCCTCCAAAGATCGCCGGGCCCTACTTCAATAGGCCATCCCAGGGCTTGCTTACTGGACTCGGTTAGGTGCTCTGGGATGTAAACCCTCTCTGTTCTAGTCATTCCTTATACGGCAATTGTTTCTCCTGTCTTGGTCTTTCCTTTCCTCCTAGCTTCAGCAGTGTAATCCCATGGTATGGCATTTGAGTGGAATGGTGTTATGTCTGACATTGCCACCGGAATAGGTACCTTTGGTGGTAACACAACAACTTCAAAGGGTGCAGGTGCCTTTGGAACTTCAAATTCAACCTCGATTGGCTCGAGCGCTTTTGCAGAGGGAGGCACTTCAAATTCAAGAGGTATAGACATATTTACTTCGTCATCCCTGGAGGGCTGATTCTGCACAACAATTGGGTTAAGGGTAACCGCCGATTTCTTTGTTTTTTTCCCTTCAACAATCAAACCTATCGACCCTTTGGGGTCCCAATCATCCTCGATCTCGATCATGTGAATGTCTCCACCTTTGTGGTCAGGCAGAGGGTTGTTACGAACATTAGGAGCACGATCCTTTGCTACAATGACCTTATTGTCGATCAAGGTCTGAATCACGTCTTTTAATGAACGACACTCGTCAAGGGTGTGTCCATTCATATTGGAATGATATGCACTGGTCTTGTTGGAGTTGACCCACTGGGAGGGATTTTTGGGTGCTTTGACTGGGATCAGAGTGACGTAACCAGCAACTTTAAGTCTTTCATATTGTTGGTCAATTGGTTCAGCGATGGATGTGTATTGTCTGGGAGGTTTGCGGCCAAAATTTGGTCTGGGTCTTGGGAAATTTTGACGGGTGGGTGGTGATTGGTAGTGAGAGGGTTGAGCATTATAAGCTTGGTAAACAGGTGCTGGTTGAGGGTATCTAGGTGAGGTGGGTTGATATGTGAGAGGTGTAGAGGACTGGTAAACGGGAGGTGGGTAAGAGGGTGAGGGTGCTTGGTAATTCGGGATAGGCTGATATGTAAGTGAAAGTGATGGGTAAGTGTGGTATTTTGGTGGTGATTTGGCTCCCTGTGCAACCATTACGGTAATTACATCCTTCTTTTTAGATGTGCCACCGGTCTGTAAAGCCTTATTGGTGGCCTGTAATTCTTCAAGATTCGTGACCATACCATTCTTAATGCACTCTTAGATTCTTTCTCCAAGTTTGATGATATCGGAGAACTTTTGACCCTCGATCAGCATCAACCTCTCGTAATATTGGGGATCCTGAGCCCGGACAAAGAATCTATTCATTTGTTCTTCTTCTAGGGGCGGCCTAACCTTTGCAGCTTCTGACCTCCAACGAGTGGCATACTCGCGGAATGTTTCGGTGGGCTTCTTCTTCAAGTTCTGTATATAGAATACATTCGGTGCATTCTCTGTATTGAATCTGAATCTATCCATGAAATCTGATGCCATACCTACCCAACTTGTCCATTTTTTGGGGTCCTGGCTGATGTACGAGGATAGTGCATCTCCTTTCAGGCTCATCATGAAGTGCTTCATACAGATCTTCTCATCCCTTCCAACTCCAACCAGCTTATCGCAATATGTCCTCAGGTGGACTCTGGGATCTCCTGTCCCATCAAACATTTTGAACTTGAGAGGTTTGTACCCTTCCGGAAGTTCAACATCTGGCTGAATGCATAGGTCTTCATAATTTAACCCTTCAATACCTTTGTTACCTTCCACGCCCTGAACTCGGCTGGTTAACTTCTTAAGTTCTGCTGCTAAATTCCTGATAAGGTAGTCCTTGTCATCAGACTCAGGTGCATTTGAGATTGGTTGGGTGTAGTGGGGTACAGTATCCACAAAAATAGGAGTGTTATGGAGATGGTCATTTGTGGTGTTTAGTGGCTCGGGAATGAGTAGTGGAGTGTTATTTGGAGTGTGGCATGTGTTTCAGTGTTGGGTATGAGTGGGTTGTATCTGTGGTTGTGGGGTGTTTTGTGGAGGTGCGGGATTCTAGGTGTTGACATCAGGAGCGGTGAGGGAAAATGATAGGTTCACCAAATTCCGAACCTGATCCAGTTCTTCTCTGAATTTCGATAGCTTTTGCTCCAGTTGTGTAGCAGTTTCCTTAGCAACCGGGGTACCCTGAGGAATCTCGATCTCCTTTCTGGCGCTTAGATATCCCATTCTACCTTTGTTTTTGTTCGTGATAGGACTCGGAGGAGGAGGAGGTGGAGGGCCCTTGGATCTTATGGAGTATGCTGATGATGCCAGAATGCACGAACTAACCTTTGGGGAGGGGAATAAAAAAAAAAGAAAAACAAAAAGGTAACAAGTTAGTGCGGGTTATGAGGAAAAAAAATATTGCAGTATTTAAACACGTTGTGCGAAAAAAATGTAAATCGCATCCTAGTTTTGGTGCCTCGTGCCCGAGGTAGGCCTAGCGACAAATAGTTTTGGAGAACTTATAATGCTAAATGCCTAATTTTATTGATAAAAACAAGACGAATCCAAAACGACGCTAAATAACAGAAAGTAAAATGTCACTAGTGGCCATTGGCCTTATTATATCATTAAAGCAAAGTAAAGGACTCCTAACTACTTGGTCCCAGAAGGACCTTCCCCAGATTTGGCATCTTTGTCTCCCTCGAACAGCTCCACCAACTCGCGTAGTCCTAGCAGTAAGTAGGCTCGGGGCAAATGTCCGCCTGCATTTCCTTCAGCGTTTTGTCAGTCTTCGATCCTCATGATGAGCTTTCCTTCCAGCTCTACTAGACCCCACTCCAAATACCCTAGCCGATTGTTGGCGCTGACATCCATGTCTTTCCACTCCTCGATCAGTTTCTGATGGGCTTCTTGTATTTCCCGATGCTCACTTTCACACTCTCGAATTCTCTTGCCCAGTTGATTATACTTAACCCGTGCTTCATCGTGCTCGTCAATAATTCTGTGACCTCGAACGAACTCCAGTTGACCCATGCTATTATCTTCTAGCCATCCCGAATAGTACGGCATGCAACCGGTGTGATACCTATCTGGCTCAATGGATTCTTTCCCCAAAATGATTTTGCAATGCCACAAATGTTGAGCTTGGCACCTGTGAGGACTATCTTCTTCTTGGAAATCGGCCCTAAGGTGACTCGTTTTATCGACCCTTGGTATGATTTGTTTTCTTGCAGCTTGCCTCATGGCTCGGAGAGGAATGTAAGGATAAGTTCCTCTCAAACCAATCAGTATGAGAAATTGAGCATCTCGGGATCGAACAATGAATTCATCCGTGGGGAACCACTCAAACATCCATTGCACATGGTCTTCTTTCAGATTTTCGAACAATTCTACCCATCCTCTGGCGTCCTCCGGCTGGGCGAACATTTTAGGCATATAATTCATACGCCTTGGCTGGTGGAAGGCGATATGATCATCCCAATCTTTGTGTAGGATCTCTTGTCGGTATTCCCCTTTCTGGAGGTGTTCCATGAGCCAAATCTGAAGTAATAAGTTGCAAGCTTCAAAATGACTGCCTTGTTGTTGACAGTTGTTCAAGGCACAATATATCTCGGCGACGATCATGAGCACTATGGTGAAAGTTTGCCCACCAATCGCTTCCATCAAAGTCTTGATTACCATGGCTAGTCTGGTATGGATCCTAGCCTTCTTAATAGGGAACACGATCATCCCCAAAATCAAAACATGAAGACAAAGACCCATCTATGGACATGCCCCAATGAGGTGATAGCAAATTCATCTAAATAGGTGCGGTATGACTTGCTATGGCCGTAACTCTCGTATAGATAGTCAAATAGGATGTAAGAGTCTTTCAAACATGTTAAGTCTGGGTTTTTCTTTAGTCCCATCATCTTAAGGAAACCCCTTCCTTTGCGATTCACTGGCATAAGCAAATCCGGAGTCTCCCAAGGAATTTCAGCTAAACCCCCTATTTCTTCAAGTAAAGGAGTCATTTCAAGGTCCCCAAAGTGGAATACGGACTTGTCACTATCCCAGAACAATGTCGCAACCTCTGTGATTCTGTTGTTAGGCTGAATCTCTAGAAGAGAAGGTAGATTCCCTAAGTACTTGCGGACGATTGTATGATCACTAGAATGGAGGTCTTTCCACCAATTCAGCAGCCTTGGATGAATGTTGGTTACCATGCCAAATCTGGGGATCTCGTGCCTCATTTTCTGCAAAACAGAGTGTTAGGCCCTTACCCCCACCAGACTCGACTATTTTGACCAATAATTAGAATAGCAAGCACTTAGGATCTCCAATTAAATGCACAGAACATGGTGACATCCGTTTGGGTCTCAAGGAAACCCGACGGACTTTGGACAAGTCTATCTTAATGAGTCATTATGTGGACAACATAACTGACTCGGCTAGGTTTGACCATGATGCATGTACAATTTAAATGGAGTAAGGTTTCTATTGAGGTATTAGACAGGTACCCTTGAGCGGACAACTCAAGAGGGAAAGGCACGGAACCGTCGACTGCACCGCTGATCGACTGGTTTTACCGCAAATATGTCTTTGCCAAATTTAGGGGGTGATAGTATTGGAAGTGCGCAACTACTCGTTATAAGCGTTGCTATAGTATTTGTTTGTCACGAGTGGAATATGATGTCGAAAATGAAGTTTACAAGAATGAAACAAATTGACATGTATTTTCACGTTCATATAATAAAGTTTACATTGATTACTCAAAATTACAACAACATTGACGGGAAAGCGGTAAATGAAAGTGATTAAAGAAAAGAAACAAAAAGAAACAAGCCAGTTTCAAATAAAGGCATTAAACCAAAGCAATAAATAAAGCGGTAAAGTCACACATAGCATGCAATGGTAAAAGCCTAAAGACATCCCCAGCGGAGTCGCCATGCTGTCGACGCCCCCTTTTTCCTCGTGAAATCGGGTTCACGACATTCGGGAAGGAAACTCTTTTCCCGTTTGGGAATTGAGTTTTGGATTTTGGAGAGTCGCCATCTAATGATTATAGTGCGTTAGGACACTTTTAGAAGAATTAAAGATGCAGAACAGAGTTTGGGTAAGGGCTTGAAATTATCTCGAGGGGAAGGTGTTAGGCACCCCTCAAGATCCACTAGTGTGGTTCCCGGCCATGCTACAATTGTGACTTTAAATGCAAACAAACGAATAAACAAGCAAGTATTGCAAGTACGAAATAAGAAGCATAAAAGGGTTAAAAGAAGTGGTGAAATTCACAAAAAGAGCAGTTTGGTTATAAAAGAGATATGCAAGTAGAGGGAAGAGGTCAAGCAATTGGTGCAAGCAACTTAGAAGTTGTGTAAGAAACAGAAGTTGAAAGTGCAACAACTTTGAAATTTCTGAAAATTGTTAAACTAATAAAGAGGGAGGGGCGGGTCCTAGGTTTATACATTATATGGATCATTCGCACAACACTGGTACCCAATTGTACGCATAGTGTTATCGTGTAATCATCATCTCCATGTCTACCATTCCCACCCCGTTAAGGTGTTAAAGCGCGGAATGGTATCATTTACTTATTGCATGCTATCACCCGTCCTGATCCTATCAGTCCTGGAGGCAAATGGACTACTAATCCTAAAGGAAAAGGGGACTGGGGCTTTTAGAAGTTTCAAAGGATAAAATGCTAAGGCGTCAATCAAAACAAATAGTTGCAAATAGAAGGGGAGCAAACAAACATTCAGGGCTCAAATATGCCTCCATAAATCATCAAAATCACAGAGTTTAGCATGTCTTTCACTTACTGATTATTGTCTTATTTAAATAAAGCGACAATCGGATTGGTTCAACGTATATTTTTAGGCGAAAAGTCTACATTAGGCATACTCGAATGCAGTTGTTTGAAAGCTGATTTGATTGACTTAAGTGTTAATTAGAACTAGGTGTGACATATACCGACTTTAGAAACAGATTCACAAACTTTAATAGGGGTTACTGATTTGAACGGGAAAATACAAGTTACAACTAGTATTATCTCTATTTAGGTTCAAAACTTCCAATAGGCATGCTTTCTATGTGAATAATGATTTGGACACCCTTTAGACATTGATAACATCATAGGAACATGGCTTCTACATGCAGTTTTATTATTATTTACCTACCAATAGTTTTCCTAATGTCGTTTGTAGAATGCAACAGTTTAGTAGACAATGTTTTATATGAAATTGCAGAATAATTAGGAATTGACCTATAGGCAGGATATCTACACGTGTTTGCAGGAATTAAAGATTGACCTATGAACATGATTTCTAGATGTGAGTTTTGCAGAAATTAAAATAAAAACCTATTGGCATGATTTCTAGGTGGATATGTAGAGATGAGAGTTAAAACTTATAGGCATGATTTCTAGATGGATATGCAGAGATGAGAGTTAAAAACCTATAGGCATGATTTCTAGGCGGATAGGCATAAATAAAAAGTAAACCTATAGGCATGATTTCTAGGCGTTTGCAGAAATAAAAGGAAATTCTAAACCTATAGGCAGGATCTCTACCCTTGGTGCAGAAAATACATCCCATCCCCCCTCTTTACTAAGTTCCCCAGAGTTTATACAAATTATTACAACCCAAAAGAAACAACTGAAATAATAAAAATACATCAAAAATCCTCAACTACATACGAGAAGCCTAATCCAGACTTGAGGCCTAATAATATGAGATGGAACCACTTTCGAGATCCAGATTTCCAAGCCTTCTCTTATCTAAGGTGTTTCAGAGATCCAAAGGATTTCAAGAACCCCAGGCAGTGCATACACCCAAGATATTCATAGAAATTGAGTTGTGCAATGCGGAAGAGCCAACCCTTATGTGTGCAAGTTCAGAAAAAGCTCCAGGGTCCCAAGGCAAGGCTCACACAAGAGGGGCATGACTTAAATTCTAGGAGTTGAGTGTAAGTGCAATAGAAAATGGCAGGAGGACTACCCAGGCAGGTCGGTGGTCTTGCCCAGCCACAATAAGACTGGCACGCTCCTGACCAACCTATGATCAAGCATTTAGGGAGTACAGACCCATTGGAGGTCAAGCCATGGCCTGAACAGTAATCAGGAGTACTGTCAGGCCATGAGTGTTACTCAGCATACACATAATAGGGAATGGGGATGGGAAATTGACAAGCTTAGAACCTCAAAGGATCCAGTTCATAGCCATGGACAACTATTTCAGGCATTGCCATGTTTTCTGAACCATAACTTAAAGCATACAAAGGGGATATGAGGGTTTGGGATTCATAAAGTATCAAATACATGACAAGCAACTGACCGGATGCATATGTAATTTAAACACTGAACTACAAAGGGAAAGGGGAAACATGTTACATCATGCTAGAAACAAATGTCAACTAAAAGAATTGGACAGAAGTAGGCAGAAGTAAAACACATTGTTGTTGAGACATGTAAATTAATTGGGACATACCAGTAGAGAAGCAGAAAAGTGCAAAAGAAAGTAGAGTAAACAAAGTCAACAACAGCACAAGTATCAGAAAGAGAGAGTTTTAAGTGAGAGTGATTTTGAACTCAAATTGCTTTCTGTGTCGTGTGTGTTCAAAGAGAAGTGAAGAGAGTATTTATAGTTTTTAAAACGTGTAGAGAAATAAGGTAACAAGTACAATTCCAACACAAATATGGCATGGTTAAAAATCAGAATCAAATTAGTATAGGATTCCCCTTCAATCAGGGGATTTTTATTCAAACGGATACTAATAGGTTTTAAATAAAGAAGGGAGAATAAACCTTGTAAAGAAGCAGTAAGGTAATACAATGGGCAATTAAGTCTAAGTACAAGGTGTAAAATTATTTTTGGAAAGATTCAGGGAGGCCAATCAAAGGAAAAGAATCAATTACCCCTTAATGGGCGAGTAAAAAAATCAGAATTTCACCAAGGGAAAGTTTTTTGAAAATTACTCACAAGTTACAGAAAGAACTCTGTGTATATATATATATATATATATTGCACAAGTAATAGGCAAGTGAAGCCAAGTTATGGAAAAATAATAGCATGTAGCAGTAACTAAAAGGCATGATAGTCAAGTTTCAGTGCCTAACAATAGAGAAAAGATCAGAAGCATGCAAAGAACTCAGAACCAAAAATAGTCAAGAGAATGGAAACACACTGCAATTTCAACAAACGAGTTGCACAAACAACTTCAGAAAAATGGAATAGTCCCCAAAGAAACTAGGGTTTTCGAAAATCAAACAAATTTAAAGGAGATGAACGGTCAAACAAACAAACAGGTTTAGAATCTCGGATAAGCCCCAAAATTAGGGTTTTCACTCATGCTAAATCAGATATAGGAGAGGGTAAATCATGTGAATAACAAACAGAAACTCAAACAAGATCCCAAAATTAGGGCTTTTAACATGGCAACTCAGATGAAAATAAGGTGAATCAAACAACCATTAACAAACAGACCAGGAAACTCAAACAAAATCCCCAAGAAAATTAGGATTTTCAACATGCGAGTTCAGATAGAAGATAATACAAACAAACACAGTAAAAAAACATGTCGAGATTCAGAGAAGAGATGTTCGAGATAAAATAATATGAAACCTTAGTTGAGGAAAATAGAGTTTCTGAAAGCAAACATTAAATAATCTTTGAGAAAAACGCATAGAAGGTTCACACACATATAGATACAGAACAGATCTAAAATAAATCAAAGGAACCTCAGAGATTAGGGTTTCATAAGAAACCCAAGAGATGAGATAGGCTTTGGAAACCATCGATCTGAGCAGAGAAGTCGAAGATCGAACTCGAATAGCCATGGCTGGCTGGAAAAAGGTTGAAGACGACCAGAGAACAGTCATCGAACAAAGGCTTGGTTGGAACCCTTCAAGATCTGGTCGTTGGCCCTTTAGAAGTGAGCACACAGAAGCCGTGAGAGGCTAGATAGGCCTCTAATGAGCCTGAGGAGCCATAGATTAGGGCTCTGATGAGAGGCGGCGAGTAGGGTTTGAGGTGGTGTTGGGAAAAAGTTTTAGAGACGAGGGGTTTCAAGTTCGGCGGTTGAGAGAAAATGAATTAGGGTTGGGAGTTTGGGTAAATTAAAAAAGGAAAGAATGAAGGGTGGCCGTTGATCATTTAGATCAACGGCCTAGATTGAATAGGAAGACAGGCGGATCAGGTAGGTGGGTCAGGGGTTGAGTTAATTTGAAATTGGTTGGGTAACATTGGACCTTGAAATTGGGTTAATTACATTGCCAAATTGGCTATAATTGAAATGCAATTGAGGCCAAATCGTAAATAGCCAATTTTCCCTTCAAAATTTTATAAAAATAGTAATACAAATTTTAAAAGAAAATTAAGAGTACTAGGTAAATGAATATTATGTGAATATTAATTTAAAAATACTGGGATTAGTTTTATAAACATAAAACGCTATAAATTACAAGGTAGGCTATAATTGCAATTGTATGCAATTTAGATTTAAAAATACCAAATGTACTTGTAAAAATATGTAAAAATTACCTTAATTATATTTTGGTGTAAATGTGAGAATGAAATAAATTATTCACCAAGAGTGATAATTTTGAGAATAATTATTGGATTTTGTTGTATTAAAATAGGCAACTAATTGGGTTTAAAAATCATTAAAAATTCCAAAATTCTTGGGTGTGCTTATATATGAACCAATATGCTATTTTGGAAAGATTTGGGTATTAAAAATACTTAGAAAAAAATTGGGTATCAATAATGACCCTTTTCTTTAACCCTGCAACCTCATTGTCATATTGCTCTTTTTACTATCTAACCAGGCGTGCTCTTTATTTCGCATTCTTAGCCACTTGTGTTCGAGCTCTGGTTAATTTATTTTCCGCTTTGTTCAAATCAAAACCATAATCATCCACCTTCTGCCTAAGGTTCTTTATGAGCTTTTCATCCTTTGCACTCCTAGCGGGATTTTGGCTGCTATTTTTATTTCTCGAATTTGAGCTCGAAGGGCTTCATTTTCGTTAGCTAGCTACTTCTTTTCACCCTCATCGGCTGCGGCTTGCAAACTATTTTCAAACTGAAGGTCCTGGATCCGCTTTTCCAACTCTTCTATTTTGGCCCTGTTGTCACACCTCCTTTTTTACACGCCACCCCCGAAGGATAGTGTATAAGGGAGCTTTTTCATTTAAAGTGACATTATTCGAAATCGAATTATTTATTTATTTGGAGTCGCCACTTGGGATAGATTTGGCTTTTGGTGTCCCAAGTCACCGGTTAATCTTGAATTGCAAATCAAGAAAAATTTCGACTCCGCGAATGGAGTCTGCGAACCAGAAATTATGAATAAGGAATTTGTTGACCCGAGGGAAGGTGTTAGGCACCCCCGGATCCCGTGGTTCTAGTACGGTCGCTTAAACTATTATAATTGGCTAAAATCTAATTTTAATACATGTCATCATATAGTGCAATTTAGAATTATTTACTGCATTAATTAATTATTTTTAAGTCATTTAAAACATGTTTTTGGATCACGTCACATAAAATGCGCCCGGATCCTCGACATATTTTATTCAACATTTTGGGATTTGAATTTGGGTCGCATGAAATGCACACCCGAATTTATGAAGGTAAAATTATGAAGCACGCGCCTAAAGCAACTAACGTGTTATTAACTTTGCGGGAGGCCATGAGAATTCACTAAATGGCACATCCCGAGTTCTAAACATTTTTTTAGAAAACAATTAAGAGGGCCACGCTATTTATGAATTTTTTTGGGTGCAACGCACCTCATTTTATTTTAAAGTCCAATCCTAAAAGAACTATGATTTTCTATCAAGTATTGTCTCTAACGGGGCCTTAATTAATTAACATTATGAATTGCTATCATTAAAAGTAATCAAGGAAATTGGGCTTCAAGATCAAGTCCACACTTGAACAAAAGGAAAACCTCTTAATTCAAGTGTGCTACTTAACTAGGAAGGCCCAAGACCTATGTTACAAAATTAATCCCACAACCTTAACATGAATTCGAACCTTCAGCATTTTTTGGTTTCAAAATTAGCCCAGGAAATGTCATGCCATATCAATTCTATTTGTGCAACTACTTCACTGTTTGGGCCTCAATCATAAGCCCAATATGAGCATAAAGGTTTCAGACTTTAATCGATCTACTGTATATGAGATTAGATGGATAGAAACGGAACAATTGGTATTATTCGGGCCTTTACTTATTCGTTTTAGGCCACATTAGACTTAATCCAAAGGGGGGATCGAACTTCTGTTAAGTCAACTGTTGAATTTTGGCCCAGAAACAAAGTCCAAAGTTAAGTGCAGATTTAGACTAGATCTTGGATCAAAGATTGAATTTAACAAATTATAATGCAATAGCCATTTCAAAATCGGTTTGTTAAAAACCTATTTTGCTAGTTTAACGTTCAAACCTGTCGAAAGGATGAATATACATTTCGAATTTTAAGGACAAAACTAAAATGCTTAACATCAAATTCAAGGATCCTATTTTATTGAAATGTTACTTTTTGATTTTCTGAATCAACATGCTGAAACTCGGGTTTGAACCTAACATTTAGGCTAATAAATATATCTATATGAACTATGATTATGCATTCTCATATTATATCTACTATCCAGTTAAACACATGGAGACTTAAACAATCAATCTCAACCAAATTGAATCTACTACTACTAAACACTACACTCCATCATACTGAAATTCAAAACAGTCTAAAACAGTCTAAAACAATCCAAAACAGTCCAGTCTTAGTTCCAAATGATGATCTACTGAAATTCATGAAATTACATGAAATATAATATGAAAATTAACAGAAACAGCTATGCTACACTTCAATTCATGTCGATAAATTTGGAAGTTACACGATGTGTACCTAGAAATGGCAATAAGGAAGGAAAACAAAGTGAATCAGCAAGGTAACAACAACACTTAAATCCAGTATCAAACAGCTCACAAAATCCCAGGAATGAACTATAGAGGACAGCACCAATAGATAACCCAAACAGGCTTGAATGAACCTAGACAAACTAGAAGTTGAAACCAGCAAACTTCTTGTCACGACCCTAGTTCACCAATTGTGAACACGTCATGACGGCACCTAGTTTTCGCGACCAGGTAAGCCTTACACGTTGCGGAAGTGATAATATTCGCAGAAATTTATAATCAAAACTAGATAACAGGAATAATCTATATAATTGCCTCCTGGCACATACACTTCAACACTTAACATTCTAAAACTATCCCAAAGACCCGGAAACCTACGAGCAACACAGGCTAAGAGAATCATAAGATACAACTCTAATATCCGGAAATGTCTACAACAACTGAGTACATGAAATGGAACTGCTAACCACAAGATAGAGTAGAAGGAGGCTCTCCGGTCTGCAGACGTGGCAGATATACCTCAAGTCTCCGAATATAGTACCTGGATCACTAATAATGCGCTCGACCAGAAGTACCTGGATTTGCACATGAAAAACATGCGCAGGAAGGGCATGAGTACACCACGTCGGTACTCAGTAAGTGCCAAGCCTAACCTCGGTTGGGTAGTGATGAGGAAGGTCAGGGCCCTACTGAGGTAAAACATAATAATCAATATGATAATGAGAAGACAATATGTGTATAATCACGGCAAATATCCAGCAAGAAAATAAGTAAAACAGTAACAGAGGACAAACACAATCAAAGAATCGAGGTACAAACCATAACCAGATATTTATCATCAGGGATCTCCTGGTATCCCGAGGATCTCTTGGTATCCTCAATAAGTATTTAGGGGATCTCTTGGTATCCCGAGGATCTCCTGGTATCCTCAATAAGTCTTTCTAGGATCTCTTGGTATCCTCAATAAATCGTTCGGGGATCTCTTGGTATCCCGAGGATCTCCTGATATCCTCAATAATAGTTCTAGGATATCTTGGTATCCTCAATAATAATTCTAGGATCTCTTGGTATCCTCAATAATAATTCGGGGATCTCTTGGTATCCCGAGGATCTCCTGGTATCCTCAATAAATAATCATTTCTGTGCCAGGTATCTCTTGGTATCCTGCACTCTCAGTCTTAGAACATAACACGTGCACGGGGATCTCCTGGGAATCTAACCCGTAGTCCCAAATATAAATGCACAACCAGAATTAGAGAATATTCAGGAATTGAAGTATAACAATACAAAGCAACAATTAATTCTGACCTAACATACTCCACGTAATTTCAGTTAAGGAAAATTAAGCAAATAAGCAATTAGGAGCAACTAACATACTTTTGTATATCGGCACATGCTCTAATAGCAAGTAGAATAAAGCAAATACGAAAGAAAATCGGTTCAAATATTTTAAGTAAAAATTCAGATTTTTAACAATTAGCTCAAGTACGCGCTCGTCACCTCATGCACAAGGCATTCAATTACCAATTTCATATCTTAAGGGACAAAGTCCCCCATACAAGGTTAGACAAGCCACTTACCTCGAACCAGTGCAAGTCAACCCAAAATCACGCCTTTGCCACGAGTATTCGACTCCAAATGGCTCGAATCTATTCAATTAAATTGTGTCATGTAAATAATAATTCAAGTAATCGATTCTACAATTAAATTCTAAGCTAATACGCGAAATTATATAAAATGACCAAAATACCCCTCCATTCAACGTCTCGGAATCGAATAATTTTTACATTTTCAGAAACCTCGTACTCTCACGAGTCTAACCATATAAAAATCTCCTAAATCGGAGGTCAAATGCCCCCTCAAATCCTCACAATTAGGTCTAAGAACTTTACCCCAACTTCCATTCAAAAATTCGAAATTAAAGTTGAATTTCAGGTTAGATTAGTGAGTATTAATCATAAGGGAGTAAGGAATCGTTACCCAATCGTTGCCTCTAAAAATTCCTCAAAATATTGCCCTTGCCCGAGCTCAAAATTGATTTTTCACACTTATGGAATTAAACCCTCGGTATTTCCTATTTCTGCCCAGGCGTTTCCGCTTCTGCGGACAAGGGACCGCTTCTGCGGTCCCGCTTCTGCGGAAC
>MU747124.1:101555-118226 GCA_026770625.1 Nicotiana glauca | reverse complement strand
CTCTGGTGGACGTAGGATTATTTTGATCCGAACCACGTTAAATCTTGTGTTCTTTCTTTTACGTTTCCACTAACACAAGGTTACAATTAAGAATAAATATCCATTGCCGAGGATGGATGATTTGTTTGATCAGCTTCAGGGTGCCAAGGTATTCTCGAAGATTGACTTGAGATATGGCTACCATCAATTGAGGATTAGGGCATCTGATGTCCCTAAGACAGCTTTCCGCATTCGGTACGGGCATTATGAGTTCTTGGTGATGTCATTTTGGTTGACAAAGGCCCCAGCAGCTTTCATGGATTTGATGAACCGAGAGTTCAAGCCTTACTTGGATTCATTTGTGATAATCTTCATTGATGATATTTTGATCTATTCTCGCAAACGGGAGGAGCATGAGCAGCATCTGAGAGTTGTTCTTCAGACTTTGAAAGATACTCAATTGTATGCTAAATTTTTGAAATGCGAGTTTTGGGTTGGATCATTTTCTTTCTTGGGTCACGTTGTATCAGTAGAGGGTTTTTAGGTAGATTTGAAGATGATAGAGGCAGTCAAGGACTGGACTAGATCCGCATAAGCTACAGAGATCTGGAGTTTCTTGGGTTTGCGGGCTATTACCGTCAGTTTGTGGAGGAGTTTTCATCTATAGCATCCCCTATGACCAGGTTGACCCAGAAGGGTGCCCAGTTCAGGTGGTCGGGCGAGTGTGAGGCGATCTTTCAGAAGCTCAAGACAGCTTTGACTACGGTGTCGGTGTTGGGTTTACCCACAGGTTCAAGGCCATATACAGTCTATTGTGACGCATCTCGTATTGGACTTGGTACGGTGTTGATGCAGGATATTAAGGTCATTGCCTATGCTTCGCGACAGTTGAAGATTTATGAGAATAACTATCAAGTCCATGATTTGGAGTTAGCAGCCATTGTTCACGCACTGAAGATTTGAAGGCATTATTTATACGGCGTGTCATGTGAAGTGTTCACGGATCATAAGAGCCTGTAGTACTTGTTCAAGCAGAAGGAGCTAAATTTGAGGCAGAGAAGATGGTTGGAGCTATTGAAGGACTATGATATCACTATCTTATATCATCTGGGGAAGGTCAATGTAGCGGCCGATGCTTTGATTAGAAAGTCAGTCAATATGGGCAGTCTTGTATTCCGGTTGGTGAGAGACCGCTTGCTTTGGATGTTCAGTCTTTAGCCAATCAGTTTATGAGGTTGGATGTTTTTGAGCTTAGCCATGTGTTAGCTTGCAAAGTCGCTCGTTCTTCATTATTGGAGCGTATCCGAGATCGGCAGATGATGATCCCTATTTGTGTATCCTAAAGGACACGGTGCGGCACGGTGGTGCCAAGCAGGTTACTGTTAGAGATGATGGAGTGTTGCGGATGCAGGGTCGAGTGTGTGTGCCTAATGTAGATGGACTTCGAGAGTTGATTCTAGAGGAGGCCCATAGTTCCCGGTACTCTATTCATCCTGGTGCTGCTAAGATGTATTGGGATTTACGGTAACATTACTGGTGGAGGCGGATGAAGAAGGATATTGTTGTGTATATAGCTCGGTGGTTGAACTGTAGCAGGTGAAGTAGAGCATCAGTGACCTAGTGGTTTGTTTCAGAGGATTGAATTTCTCAAGTGAAAGTGGGAGCGTATCACTATGGACTTTGTTGTTGGACTCCCACGGACTCAGAGGAAGTTCGATGCAGTGTGGGTTATTGTTAATAGGCTGATCAATTCAGCGCATTTCATTCCCGTGGCAGTCTCCTATTCTTTCGAGAGGTTAGCTGAGATCTATATCTAAGAGATTGTTCGTCTTCATGGTGTTCCCGTGTCTATCATTTTTGATCGAGGTACATAGTTTACCTCGCATTTCTGGAGGGCAGTTTAGTGCGATTTGGGCACGCGAGTTGAGTTGAGCACAACATTTCATCCTCAGACGGTCGGGCAGTCCGAGCGTACTATTCAGATTTTGGAGGATATGCTCTGAGCTTGTGTTATTGACTTTGGAGGCTCGTGGGATCAGTGTTTGCCTTTAGCGGAGTTTGCCTACAACAACAGTTACCAGTCAAGCATCCAAATGGCTCCTTATGAGGCTTTATATGGTAGGTGGTGTCGGTCGCCGGTTGGGTGGTTTGAGCCGGGAGAGGCTCGGTTGTTGGGTACAGACCTAGTGCAAGATGCCTTGGACAAGGTGAAGATCATTCAGGATAGGCTTCAAAGCAGCCCAGTCTAGACAAAAGAGTTATGCTGACCACAAGGTTCATGATGTGGCATTCATGGTTGGAGAACGGGTATTACTTCGAGTGTCGCCTATGAAGGGCGTGATGAGATTTGGGAAGAAGGGCAAGCTAAGCCCTAGATTCATTGGTCCTTTTTAGATTCTTGATCAAGTGGGAGAGGTGGCTTTTAGACTTGTATTGTCGCCGAGCTTATCAGTCGTGCATCCAGTGTTTCATGTGTCATGCTTCGGAAGTATCACGACGATCCATCCCACATGTTATACTTCAGCACTGTCCAGTTAGACAAGGACTTGTCGTATGAGGAGGAGCTGGTAGCTATTCTACACCGGCAGGTTCGTCAGCTGAGATCGAAGAGTTTTCCTTTGGTTCGTGTTCAGTGGAGGGGTCACTCTGTTGAGACAGCAACCTGGGAGTCCGAGTCCAATATGCGGAGCCGATATCCCCATCTTTTCTCCAACTCATGTACTTTTCTTATGTAGGACGAACGTTTGTTTTAGAGGTGGAGAATATGATGACCTGAAAGGTCATCACTTGTTTTGAAAGTAAATTCTGTGTTCTGAGGCCTTAAAACCTCCTTTTGTCTCACCTCGTTTTGTGTGTGCAGTCCGGGCATGTATCTGGAAAGTCATTATGTGAAAATTTGTCAAAAATGATAATTTTTGCCTTTAAATTGAATTTAAGTTGACTTCGGTCAACATTTCGGGTAAACAGATCCGAGCTCGTGATTCGGCAGTCGTGGAGGATCCGTAGGAAAATATGGGACTTGGGCGTATGCCAGGAATTTAATTCCGAGGTCCCAAGCCCGAGAAATGAATTTTCGAAGAAAATTGTTTAACTGAAATTATAAGAGTTTTTGGAAAATGTAAATGTCATTGAATTTGATGGTATCGGTCCCATATTTTGGTTCCGGAGCCCGGTACAGGTCTTATATGGTATTTAAGTTGTGCCTGCAAAACTTGGTAAGAAATATACTTCATATGACGTGAATCAGACTCTAGGTTGTGAAATTTGAAACTTAAGTGTTCTTGAAATTTTCTTTGATTTTGATGCTAAATTCGTTGTTAAAGATGTTAATTTAGCAATTTGATCGCATGAGTAAGTCCATATGATGTTTTTGAGTTAGTATGCATGTTTGGTTTGGAGCCTCGAGGGCTTGGGTCAGTTTTGTATAGGTTTCGGGATGTTTTTACACTTAGAAAAGTTGCAGCTTTTTATGTTTCTTGTGTGCTGAACTTTTGTTCTTCGCATTTGCGGAGGGACTCTCGCGAACACGATGGTTAAGTCAGTGTGAAGGAAGATTCCTTCTACGTGAACGCGAGACACAGGTCGTGAACGCGAAGCCTTGGGGGTGTTACCCTTCGTGAACGCGGACCTGCTATCGCGAACGCGAAGGTCATTTTGGCCGAGAAAGGGGGAATGGATTTTGTTCTATGCAAACGCAGCCACTTGACCGCGAACACGAAGGCTTGAAGAGCCAAAGCTCCGTGAACATGAGTCGTTCAATGCGAACGCGAAGGCATCTGAGCCTGACCCTTTGCGAACGCGACAGGCCTCTAGTGAACGCGAAGAAGGGCTGTCCAGTGAATTAAAAATAGTACCAAAACGGGAATTTATCCCATAACTTCATATTTTCAAAACTAGAGAGCATTGAAGCGATATTCAAGAGGCAAGTTCTTCCCCAAAGTTTTAGTATATGATTCTAAACCTTTTTCTTTCAATGTCCATTTGCATTTCATCATTCTTCATCCAAAAATCTAGGGTTTTTATGGTAGAAATTAGGGATTTGGGTAGAATTAGGGCTTTTTGAAT
Source organism: Nicotiana glauca (assembly GCA_026770625.1). NCBI lineage: Eukaryota > Viridiplantae > Streptophyta > Magnoliopsida > Solanales > Solanaceae > Nicotiana > Nicotiana glauca. Next base: position 114,182 of record MU747124.1, on the reverse strand, counting down.
AACTGGGATTTAGACCTCATTTTGGGGTTGTATTTTAAAACTAATTGCATATTCGGGCTCATGGGTGAGCGGGTGATCGGGTTTTGGTCTGAACCTTGAGTTTTGACCAAGCGGGCCCGGGGTCAATTTTTTACTTTTTGGGAAAAATGATAGAAAACCTATAGTTAAGCATTGGAGTTGAGTTCTTTAGCATTTATTAATATTGTCAAGTTAATTATGGTTAGATACAAGTAAATTGGAGGCGAATTCTTATGGGAAAGCGGTGCTTGAGGCTTGAGTTTGACCGTGGAAGTTAAGGTAAGTGCTTGGTCTAACCTTAGCTTGAGGGAATAGGAGTTGTGGTCTTACTTGCTATGTGTTATTGTGCATAGGTGTGGTAACGAGTACTTATTCGTCGGTGTGAAGCATGCCCGTGAGTCTCGTATTGTACTTGTTGTGGCTCTATTATGTATTATTCATTCTTAATATGATGATTATCATTCTTGAATAGGACTTATGAAAGTATTCTAGGTAATTGATTATTGTTGAGTATTGGCTCAAGTTATGGTTTGTGTTGAGAATCGATTGTGGAAATGAGATGAGATATATTGTTGACTCCCTTGCCAGGAGACTATTATTTATGATATGGTCTCCCTTGCCGGGATGATATTGCTTATGATATTGTTTCCCTTGCCGGGATATTGCTGTTATGATGTTGTTCCCTTGCCGGGATTCTATTATGATATTATTGACTCCCTTGCTCAAAAATTGCTTTGTGATTGTTGCTTGGGTAAGGAAGAGTGTAAGCACGAGGGCTGATGTCATGCATGAGTTTGAGAGTGTTAATGCACGAAGGGTGATGCTGTGTTGATATTTTCTTATTAATGCACGAAGGGTGATGTCGTGCCATGATTTGAGTGTGAAGTACGAAGGTTAATGCCGTACTATGATTTTGTGAGGTAAAAGCATGAAGGGTGATGCCGTGCCGATTTTATTGATTCTTATAGTGAGGATGAGAGTAAAAGCACGAAGGGTGATGTCGTGCACGTGTTATTTGATTTTCATGATTCTTGCTGATAATTGATCTATGGCATTCTTTACATTTCTATGTTGGTTTTTTGTTGTTACCTGATATATCCCGCAGCATGTTTACACCTCCTATCTTTAACTGTAAATTTCAGCCTTTATTTTTTCGGTGTATATGATTTAACTGCACAAGTTTATCTGATAGTCTTGTCCTAGCCTCATCACTACTTCGCCAAGGTTAGTCTCGACACTTACCAGCATATGGGGTTGGTTGTGCTGATAATACACTATGTACTATGTGTAGATACTGGTACTGGAGCATTTGGACCACAGTGAGGTTGCTGCCTTTAGTCTATCGGCGAAGACCCGAGGTAGTCCTGTAGATATCTGCAGGCCTTGGCATCCCCTTCTATCATTTCCTTTCTGTTTTTACTTATTCAGAGACAGATTCGTGTATTTCTATTCAGACTTTATTTGTAGTATTCGTAGATGGTCTGTGACATTATGATACCAAATTCTAGGTAGAGTTGTATTTAGACTTGCGCAGTTTGTATTAAGTTAAACTATCAGATTTAGTCTTTCGCATTGGTTTTATTATTATTATTTCCACTATTTTTGATATGTTGTTTTGAAATTGTTAAGGGATTAAAATTAAAATGGGTAATTAAATCGGGATAGTTGGCTTGACTAGTTTTCACTAGTAAGAGCCATCACGACTCCCGAGGGTAGGAAATCTGGGTCGTGACAAGCTTCTTTTTGACTCGTTTCACTTGGTTTCTTCAAGATCATTTCTCAATCACATAGAACTTGTAATATAAAAGTAAATGACATTAAACACATGATTTTATCACTCAAATATAGCAAAAATATAGGCTTAAAGACAAAATAAGTCGGTGAAATACCAACTTATCAAACCTCCAATCTTAAACTATAGCTTGTCCTCAAGCAATGAAAGCAACAAAATCTCTTCCCAAGTATTTAACTCAATATTGCATCCTTATCATGCCAAGCCAAAAAGGTATACTTAAGCATAAACACATGACTTCGATTGGTACCAACAAGTAATACAAAGAATATGAATTACCAAACACTTCTCATGAACATCATTACATTTCAAGTGCTCAAATGCTATGCAAATCAAAGTAGCAAATCAGGTCATGACACTAAAGCTACAAAATTTGCCTCTTTATCAAAATTATCTTCCCTCGTTCATTCCTCCCAAGTGGAAATTTGATTAAATTCACAACTCAAATCTCATGTGCCCTCACACTTACGAGAGAATCCCACACTCACAATTTGCAATTCAAAACATAAATGGGATATCAAGTGGACAGAATAAGCTCTCACTCTCACAAAGATATTCAGATGCACAAAAGTAGAGCCATAGGCTTGCCCTTATTTTAATTTGCATCCTATTCAAGAACATTCGGTTGGAGGTCCCATAAGGATTTTTTGAGCTTGTAACGTAGGTTTAGGGAAGGATTGGAGCATTTAGGATACAAGTGACTACATCCTCCTTGAACTCTACCCATATTTGTCTTCCTTTTTGTACTATGCATCTTTTTTTAAACCACATAGCCCTTTCACACCCTTCCACATGCGGGTGAAGAATTTATCTCTTTTCTTCTCCCTTTTATTCATCTTGATGTGTTCCTTCGCCATATTGTCATGAGAACTGCTCAACTTACCATACGTCGTGGCCAGATCAGTGTATGCCTTCTCTAGTGTCTTAAGGTGATCCCCCTGCTTCTTCTTATCATCAAGGTAGTTTTGAAACTCTCTCTTTGAAATGTGTGCAGCGGGTCCCTCAGATGTTTCCCCAGGTCCCTGTGGAAGGCCAACCACTAGCTCGTAAATTACCCGCATTTCCTCACTAAACACAGCAAATGATCCTCTTGCAGAAGATGATGGCTGGCTAACCTGATCGATCTGAGAAGAAGACCCCAACTTTCTCTTTTTTCTCTTTACCGCGCCGCCCTCTCCTTTTTTCTTCAAAGCATTGATAGGTTTTCCCGGCTCTATCCAATTGTCTCCTGAAGCTTCTTCCACCCCAGCCAGTTGGCACAGCTCAGCGATAAGCGATGGGAATATCAATGATGTACTATTCTGGATCTGATACTCCCTCAGTTCGTTAATGAAGATTTCACCAATATTTAGTTGAATACCATCAAGGATGCAGGCTATCATTTGAGCTCTTGTAGCTGGTACATTCCATATATTCGACAAAGGGGAGATACGACTGCATATTATGGCCAGCCATATCTTTGCTACGGCAGTGAACTCTTTGGATGTGATCCCTCTCTTCTCAGCTGCCCATGGAACATCCGCACCTGGGCATAATTTGAACACCAACTACTCCCCTGAGGCACATTTTTTTGCACAGAATGGGGCCATGCCATGGTCTGGCAGGTGATACACTTCATTCACAGCTTCAGCTCCAAAGTGCACCATTTTGCCGCGAATTCTCATCTTTGGCTTCCTTAACCTGATAGCTGGGAGATTTGCATAAAACTCCCTCACCCATTTCTCATTGACTTGGCAAGGTTGAGGGAAAAAACAGTTCCATCCCATATTTACAAGCCTTTGACAGAACTCGGGAGGGCATTCTGGGATGTTATCCAGCAGAATACCACTCTCCGGGAGCAACTTCTTCGAAATTAGTTCAGCAAAGTACCATTCTTAGCACTCCAATGACAAGAACCGGTGTTGGTCATAGTTCTGCTCAGCTTCCAAGGGGTTGTCATTTGCGGATTCATCAGAGATGGAACTCTTTTTCAGTTATGGTACCTGTAAACAAATGATAGGAGTGAAAACATGGTATGGATAGGAAAAATATTGCATAATGAGTCAAATATGCCAAAGGAATGATCGGGCAGTCGAAAACCAACCTTAGAAAAAAATTTAGGATTTTGAGATTTGCAGGTACCTGCTCTCTGATGTCGCAATTGCGAAATTATCAGGAATCACAATTACAGATAATTTATCGCAAAAGCGAAGGATACAAGACACTGAAAGGAATGCAATTGGGATGAAACCTTTAAAGCTTCAAGCATTTCTTCCATTTGCAAGTCCAACCTTTCAAGTGCCAAGTCATTTTGGAGACTATTTTTCAAAAGCTCCTCCAAGGCACTTTGTTCTTTGTTTCCTCCTTCAATTAGGCATTCTAACATGAGCTTGAACTCTCCATTTTGACCGTGCTCAACTTCTTCCACTTCCATAGCCCTATCGTTTTTATCACAAAAAGTAGAATCATCATAACGGGGGCTTAGGGAAGAGAAGGATAAATAATCACAATCATCCCAATGACCATTTTGACGACCACACTTATCACAAATACTCCACTTATGGGTTTGAGATTGTGTGCACAATCCACCCCCGGGAGAATTTAAATAATTTTGCCACGAGTGTGGTCCTCCACAATAAGGACAAGGGTCATCAAAGTATGAAAAACTACCATCCGACCAATTTTCATTATATGATGCCATTTTTCAAAACTAACAAAATAAACAAGAAACAAACAAGAAAAATAGACCAAGGTAAGAAAAATTAATTACACAAATATTCACAAGTTTGGATCAAAGCACTTACGCTTATTTCTCAAACAACCTAAATTACGCCAAATTGTACCCCGCCAACGGCGCCAATTTTGATGACGTCCAAATCTACTACTAAAAAGTAAATGGACACGGTGGCATGCAATATAATTTACCCAACTATGAGTCGAGGTCGAATCCCACAGAGAACACTATGTAGGCGATTAGGAATGTAAGAGAATTATCACTTGTTATGCAATGCCAAACAATAAGAATAGATTTGAGAAAAAATTTACACCTAAATGCGAAAATGTAAACTAACCTATAAAGCAAGTAAAATGATCAATGGCTACACGCATGGATTCATTGAGAATTACACTCAAGTAACGATCCAATGTATTTCACGATTTTATAAATATGAGCGAGTTTATGTTAATTATCTACGGGTAATAATTCTATATTAGCTTCTTCCAAAGACTAACAAGACTTTCTAATTGAGTTATCCTTAAAACAATTAGGAGATTAAGCACACCCGGATATGGCTACAAGTATTTCAATCCCCTCCCTAGGTAGAATCTATAAAATGAGGGTTAAAACATCAAGTTCTTGTTAATTAATCTTTCCCAAAATTAATTCGGACTTTATGGGCGAGTCCTAGGGCTAGCTAATCTCTTTGGAAACATTAAAGAACAAGAATAATTAAATTAATAATAATTCACTTCATAAAAGATAAAAAATCATTCAATACATAAGCACAATAAGGTATTTAATCCACACTTTAAATATGACTATTTCCATAAAAAAATTCAAGTGTTGAATACAATACTACACACTAAGATATTCAATACAAAGTAAGTAAATGAAGAAATGAGTACAAAACAGTAAGAAATTCTTACCCAAAATCTTTAAATCTTCAAAACTCAAGTGTAAGTGCACAAACCTAGCTTCCAACCTTGTTCTCTCTAGTCCTAAAACTGAAAATAAGCCAAAAGATATGCCAAAGATATTTTACAAATGAGATGGTTTGGGTATTAAAGGGTTTGGGGCCAAAAAATATGCAATAACATAATTGCCCAGAACTGAAGCATGATTTTTCGCATTTGCGAACAAAAGTTCGCATTTGCGAAGGTTGACTACCTGGTTGACTTCGCATTTACGAGCATAGCTTGAATGGTCTTTGTTCGCAATTGCGATGGACTACTTGCAATTCTCATCTCTACTTTCTTCGCATTTCCCAGAATTGTGTTGCATTTGCGACAACTGAGGTATTTTCCAGATTTTCTTCTTTTCAGCTTATTTTTGACTCGTTTCACTTGGTTTCTTCAAGATCACTTCTAAATCACATAGAACCTGTAATATAGAAGTAAATGACATTAAAACAAGATTTTACCACTCAAACATAGCAAAATATAGGCTTAAAGACAAGATAAGTTGGTAAAATACCAACTTATCAGTGTACACCATCAAGAGAGAAATATGAGAGGGTGACCCTAGAAGAATGGATCCATATCTACATGTAAGCACGTCCAATTCAACGTGCTACCAGCCCGGTGTGGTCACTAGCTTAATATCGTAATTCGTTGTGCGTGGTCACATGCATAACAGAACAATCCGACTGGCATGGTCATAGGCACAACAACACAATCCTCCAGGCAGGTCACATGCACAATAACATAATCCTCCCGGCGTGGTCACGTGCACAACAACATAATTTGTCCGACTTGGCACTGGCACCCAGTCCTGTCATATCATACACGAGCAAATAAACAAGTATACATGTATGTAATAATGAATAGCAAATATCATGGCCTAAACTGGTATAAACGGCATACTAAATTGTAGGCATGCACAAGGCGTACTTTCATAGCTCAAACCGGTAATTTCATTAATGAATAATATTTATTAGTTATTTCGGTGATTAAGGCCCTATGTAACCTTAAACGTGGCTCAAATAGTTCACAAAAATATCACAAAAGTGCGAAGCAACGTAGCTTAAGGTTTAATAGTCAATTCTAGGCTTAATATAGCCTGGGCACCTCCTGAGCATGAATAAATAACCCCGGTGTTAGCACATGGGTTCAACCCCACGCATGTGTGCACCCAATAGCACGTAGCTATCATAATAATTCAGGTAACTAGTATCTCAACTGAGTTTAGATAAGATACTTACCTCAAGCAAATCTAATCACTCTGCTAGCAAGCCCTTTCCACATGTATAAATCTCCGGGAGGCTCGAATCTAGCCAAAAATAACGTAATACTATCAATAAAAACTATAGGAATTGATTCCAAATGATAAAGCTAAAATCTTTAACCAAAAATCAAAGGTGAACCCTTAGCCCACACCTCGAAACTCGACAAAATTCACAAAATCTGAACACCTATTCAATAACGAGTCTAACCATACCAAAATCGTCCAATTACAACCAAAAATCGACCTTCAAACCCTCAAATCGCACTCTCCAATCTCTAGCCCAAAATTCCGCAAATCTCACTTGAAAAACACATAATATAGGTGGGAAATTCAATGGGTATTCAATATTAATAAATAATAATGATCAAAAGGTACTTACCTTTTAAAATCTAGTAAAACCCCTCTCAGAAATCTCCACTAGCCAAGTTTGCAAAGTCCAAAAAATGAGAGAATCATAAAATAAAAACCCCAATTTTATCTACTGTCCGGGAATCTCGCATCTGCGGTCGGATTAGTCGCTTATGCGGAACCGCTTCTGCGGTCAAAGTTCCGCATCTACACAATTCACTTTAAGTCCCCGACCTAACGCACCTGCAGGACCGCTTCTGCGGTCTCACCATCGCTCTGGTGCTTCCGCAACTACGGAGCCCTTTCGGTTATGCGACTCCACCCCATCCTGCCAATTTTCGCTTTTGCGAACCTTCTTGCGCAAAAGCGCATCCACTTCTGCGGGATTTCCTCCTCACTTGCTCTCCCATGCTTCCTCCCCAATTCTCACATTTGCACCTACAAGGCCGCTTTTGCGGCTCTGCACTTGCGGCCAACACCTCAAAGGTGCGGTTACACCAGAACTGCTACTAACAGAAATTGCGTAAGTCCAACTCTTAATCTGAATCACCCCCGAGGCACCCGGTCCCTCATCCAACATACCAACCCGTCTTAAAACTTCATACGAACTTAGTCAAGGATTCAAACCATATCAAAAACCCGAATTGTACCTCAATTCAAGCTTATTGAAACTAATGGATTTTCATCTTCTACAATCGATGCCGAACCCTATCAAACCAACTCCGATTGACCTCAAATTTTGCACACAAGTCATAAATGTCACTAAAGACTTATTCCAACTTCCAAAACTAAAATACGAGTCTGATATCAACAAAGTCAACTCTGGTCAAATTTATCAACTCTCCAAACCTTCATTTTTTCAACTTTCGCCAATTCAAGCCAAAACGACCTACGAACCTCTAAATCAATATGTGGACACAATCCTAAGTCGAAAATCATCATACAGAGCTAGAGGAACTATGGAAACTTCATTCCGGAGCCGTATACTCATAAGTCAATATATGGTCAATTCTTTCAACTTAGGTTTCCAACCTTGGGACTAAGTATCCCAATTTATTCCGAAATATCATCGGAACCAAACAACCACCTTGATAAATCACATAATAACAAATGAATATATAATATGCAATAAATGAGAAAACGGAGTTACAATACTCAAAACGGTCAATCGGATCGTTACAATGGATATCTTTGTTCTTGAAGAACTTCAATCAATATAAGATTATTGACTTCAATTGTATCCCAAAAGATTTGAATGGCATGAGAATCGTATTGATGCAGTCTAAAATATATCTTGCCATAATTGAACCTCCTTGATTTCTTATTCAAAGCCATACTTCAATATTCTTGATAGTTCTCTCTGTACTCAAGTTGGAGATAGTAAGTGATTACTATTTCCTTCTTTGACTCACAACAGATTCTTTTCCCTACTAAATATGGGTCTTCTTTTATTTGTTTCCTTGATAAAATATTTGTCTGGATTTTCTTTTTCCTTTATTGTGAGATCTTGAACTGATCCTTACTTTAATAGGCTTGTGTAAGAATCTTCTTGGTCTTCAAATAATTTTACTCAGATAGTAAATAATCTTCCTTGAACAAAAAATGATAGCTTCGAACTCTATAAAATTGATCCTTGTATATTTTCTTTCTATTTTGTGCACCCAAAATAAATTCTTCAACATCTCATATTTTCATAATTGTTGATGCCTTAGAATACCTAACTTCTTTGAACTCCTCTTCTTGTGGCAACTGTACAGATTTGATCTCTTATTTAAGCAATCCCAAGAGAATTTCAAGATCCTTTAACTTTGACCTTGGATCTTTACATTTATCTCCAATATGAATATCTCAATGACCATTTATTATTTCCACAACTATGGAATAATTTCCTTTTGAATAGATATCAATATATCTGTGTCTCCTTTTTTGTGTAAAAATCAGCATCAATATTTTCCTTGATTGTTGTAAGTAAGAATCTTCCTAGTGTAAAATCTTCTTCCTCTAGTGCCTAAGTTTCCTTCTTTGGCGTGATGAAAATCTGTTTTTGCCCTTAATTCTTTTCTCTTGATTTGTGTACTTGAATTAATAATCCAATCAAATCCTTCTACATTTAACCTGTCAAAAATAAATTCACACAAGTAAATATTCTTTGATTAAAACTTATGTTGGCTTGGTATCATCAAAATCAATACTTGATACCTTGGGGCTAACAACGTACTCAAGAAAGATGTTAGAAACTGAATTAAGCTTTTCAGAGGCTCACTCAATTTACTCTTTGAAATGAGAAATGGAATCCCTCTTCCAATTCTCCTAAAAAAAGAAAAAGAAAAAGTCAACAAATCCCAGTCCATCAGTCTTAGGGAAATCAAAGTGTGACACATTTAATTTGGAAATTAGGCAACTTAATTTGCGTTTATATTTGGTGAAATTAGCAGATAGAGAAGCCAAATTACCAAAATTAAGCAATTTAAAGGCTTTTGAACTAAAACTGGCACTTTTTCATATACTTAACAGCCTATTACGCTAACAATGAAGCATAAATCTACGGTGTTTGTCGTTAAGTGACACTCTTTCTTTTTAGGACATCTTGAAAACATTCAAGCATAACGTATCTGCGATATAAGGTATTCAATAGGTGATCAGACCTATATAATTGAGGTGTCGAAATAAAAAATGTTGCCAAATTCAGGAGGTCATCCATGTATTGGCCAAATTTACTCTATATATGTATCATATTTTCTTAAGATGTGATTTCATGATTTCCTAGATCAGTGACACAATTTAGTGAGGGGTTTAATTTCAGCCAAAATAACTTCGTTAAATATTCGTATTACATTTGTCCATGACTTATAACAACAGAATAATATTTTGCAGCCACAATAACCTCCATTCTATATCAATAAAGGCTTCCCATAAGCCAAATTGTCTGAGAATCTCTAACAAGAAGACCCGAGATGATATACATGCTTTTGCCATGTCTAGTTGAGTATATATTCTGTACTTAGGTTCGATATTTAAAAACTTTAGTTTGAAATTTCGGTACTCGTTTTATCAATCGTATATATTAAATATCGTACCAAAATTGTTCGGTACGGTTAGATATTTCTTGTTTGATTTGGTAGTGTTTTGATTTAATACATTAACAAAATTATGTCTTTTTAAAGGAACATCAATATTAACTAACGAGCAGTAACAACAAGTGCTATACTAACCTGCCAGTTATCTCATGGTTGCTACTAATAAAGAATAACGAAATGAGCTGCAAAGAATTGAGACACATAAATAGAAAAATAAATGTTTAACACACATAGAACGCAGCGCACGCACACTATTATGAGAAAGTTTGTCCCAACATATGAAACACAAAAGTGACAAGTGTAACATTGGACATAAACTCAAATATTATTTGCTGTCAGCGAGCAAAGTGTTAAGAAAAGTCAACCTAAAGGAGAAATTATCAAGGGCCACAAGTTTTTATCAACTTGGTTTCTTTTGTCAGTAGTATAGCTGACAAAAATGGAAGAAACAACAAAAAAATTGTTGAGAGAAATGGCAATATTCTTGACCCTTCATTATTTACATTGCAAAGTACAGATAGTACAATAGTGTTACAAGCATTGCAACCGCAGGTTGCTTGCTTCATTCAAAAACCAAATCCACAAAAAAAGAAAGTTAACAAAAGGTAAAATAATAAAAAGAAAAAGGGAACCCAAAAGAAAAGAAAAAAAAGAAAAAAAAAAAACACCCCATCCTAAGAATAATGTGATTTTTGGCAGCAGCAGCAACATCAACAACAACAAAAATCCAGTGCAATTTCACAGGTGGGGTTTGGGAAAGGTAGTGTGTACGCACACCTTATTTCTATCGTGCGCAGATAGAGAGGTTATTTTCGACAGACCCTCAGCTCAAGGAACAGAATAATGTGATTTTAGGTAATTAAAAAGCTCAAATTCTCATTGTGAAAATAGAGTAAGAGATTGACTAGAACATTTGAGGTCATCATCTTTATTTCCTCTTGTTTTGCTCATCACAATCAAGAAGTTCCTCAAGCAACTTATCATCCAAACATTCAAATTCAAGAACTTCCCTTGATGATGAAGAACCAGTATAAAAATGTGAAGAGCTACTAGGCAAATTATATTCCTCGGGAAAATTAAGTATAGCTAAATGACCTCTCATTGAATAAGCTGCCCTATCATAAGCTCTTGCTGCATCTTCAGCCGTGTTATATGTCCCGAGCCATACCCGAGCCCCTTGTCGAGCCGAGTCGCGAATCTCCGCCGCGAATTTCCCCCACGGCCGCCTTCGGACGCCTCGGTATTTTATCTCTCCGCCGCCACCATTTTTAGTGTCCATTTTTCTGCCATGGCTTGACTCTTCATCCATGTTTATTTCATGCAGAATGGACTAAGGTGGCTAATTAATTTGGCGCTTATAAAGGGTTTCAAAAAGTTTTGGTCTTAGTTTTGAAAAATAGAGGGTGCATAATTTGCCACGTGGAATATCCTAGGGCCTAGAAATGTTCCCACGTGTAAAAGAACCTTCTATTTAGACCAAACTTTTAATGCAGTGTATCTGGATGGTCAACGTGATGGCTTTGAAAAAGAATTCAAGTGTTCTTTTCTTTCATCTGCTTTTAATTTTGCATGCATGTCTAATCTGTTCCCTTTCTATTTTTAGATTTAATTGATAAACGATTAAGTTTAAAAATAACAAAAAATGTTTTAAGCATTTGGGACAAACATGAATATGTTTGTAGTATACTGAATTAATTGATGTGAGGTCATATGCACACTTGGCTCTTATTACGTATAACGAAATAATAAAAACTAGTCTTTTCTCCTATAGTATAGTATATATTTTAGTGTAGGGCATATATTCATTGAATAAACAAAGAATTAAATAATGCAACAAAAAAGGTCAATAATAGGATACAATTTTAAATTCTTGTGCACAGTGTAGGATTTTAAATGTTTAAGGTGGAAGAGAGTTTATAGAGATTAGAAATGGTCCAAATAAGATCAAATATTAAAATTAGATTCGTTTGATATATGTAAGCTGTGAAAACTTGGCTTACGTAAATGGTCTGAGAGACGTGGAGTATACAGGATGATGATTTAACTAAACTACTAAATATAGTGCAGAACTACATTCATTAAAATATCTTTCCACTACGTATAGAGAATCACATTGATGGAACAATCCTATGATTTATTCTAGCTCCTTACATTGAATTGATCATCTATTCTATTTAGTGGATGTGTTTTGAAATCATTTTGTATTGAAAAAGTAAACAAAAAGATCAAACGTTGTAAGATGGAAATAGATTCTATGGTTACTTCTTAGAAGAAACAATTCTCACAAATGCAATATTTTTCAAGGTCCTGTTTTTTATTTATTTTTCACTATTCAAGAACTGTGCAGACATGAGATGAGAAATCTAATGTTTCATTAAGATTTCGAATAGTGTCCCGAATTCAAGTTGATTTTATTTCGACTCTTTCTTAGAGAAAGACGGTCAAACAATTCCCAATCATGGTCCTTGCGG
>MU747124.1:74182-88077 GCA_026770625.1 Nicotiana glauca | reverse complement strand
CTAGGGCTAAGCTTGCCCTTCTTCCCAAATCTCATCACGCCCTTCATAGGCGATACACGGAGCAATACTCGCTCACCAACCATAAAAGTTACATCTCGAACCTTGCGATCCGCATAACTCTTTTGCCGCGACTGAGTCGAACGAAGCCTGTCCTGAATGATCTTGACCTTATCCAAGGCCTCCTGTATAAATCTGTACCCAATAACCGAGCCTCTCCCAGCTCGAACCATCCCACTGGAGACCGACATCGCCTACCATACAATGCCTCATATGGATCCATCTAAATGTCGGACTGGTAGCTGTTGTTGTAGGCGAACTCTGCTAAAGGCAAGAACTGGTCCTACGAGCCTCCAAAATCAATGACACAGGCTCGGAGCATATCCTCCAATATCTGAATAGTCCTCTCGGACTGGCCATCCGTGTGAGGGTGGAACGGTGTGCTCAACTGAACCAGGGTGCCCAACTCCTGCTGAACTGCCCTCCAGAAGCGCGAGGTAAACTGCGTACCCCGGTCCGAAATGATAGATACCGGCACCCCATGAAGACGAACAATCTCTCGGATGTAGATCTCAGCTAACCTCTCCGATGAATAGGTGGCTGTAATAGGAATAAAATGCGTTGACTTGGTCACCCTATCGATAATGACCTAAATAGCATCAAACTTCTTCCGATTCATAGGAAGTCCAATAACGAAATCCATGGTAATCCTCTCCCACTTCCACTCGGGAAGCTCAATCCTCTGAAACGACCCACCAGGCCTCTGATGCTCATACTGGACCTGCTGACAGTTCAAACACCGAGCCACATATGCAACAATATCTTTCTTCATCCTACGCCACCAATAATGCTGCCGCAAGTCCTGATACATTTTTGTGGCGCCCGGGTGAATAGAATATCGTGAACTATGGGCCTCCGCTAAGATCAACTCTTGAATCCCATCGACATTGGGAACACAAACTCGCCCCTGCAATCTCAAAACACCATCATCATCCAAGGTCACCTTTGTAGCACCTCCACGCTGCACCGTATCTCTCAGGACACACAAATAAGGATTATCAAACTGCCGATCACGTATATGCTCTAATAATGAAGAACGAGCAACCGTGCAAGCTAACACTCTGCTAGGCTCGGATATGTCCAACCTAACAAACCGATTGGCCAAGGCCTGAATATCCAAAGTAAGCGGTCTCTGGCTGACCGGAACATAAGCAAGACTACCCATGCTGGCAGACTTCCTACTCAAAGTATCGGCCACCACATTGGCTCTCCCCGGGTGATACAAAATAGTAACATCATAATCCTTCAACAACTCCAACCACCTCCTCTGCCTCAAATTCAACTCCTTTTGCTTGAACAAGTACTGAAGACTCTTGTGATCCGTGTACACCTCGCACGTCACACCATATAAGTAATGACTCAAAATCTTCAAAGCATTAACAATGGCTGCCAACTCTAGATCATGGACCGGATAATTCTTCTCGTGGTTCTTCAATTGCCTCGAAGCATAAGCTATAACTCTGCCACCCTGCATCAATACTGCACCAAGCCCAATATGGGAAGTATCGCAATAAACTGTATAAGGTCCTAAACCTGTGGGCAAGACCAATATCGGTGCCGTAGTTAGAGCTGTCTTGAGCTTCTGAAAGCTCTCCTCACACTCATCTGACCACCTGAACTAGGCACCCTTCTAGGTCAATCTGGTCATCGGGGCTGCTATAGATGAAAACCCCTCCACGAACCGACAGTAATAACCTGCTAACCCCAAAAAACTCTGAATCTCGGTCACTGAAGCTGGTCGAGGCCAATTCTTGACTGCCTTAATCTTTTTCGGGTCCATCTGAATACCCTCTGCTGATACAACATGACCCAGAAATGCAAACGAACTCAACCAGAACTCGCACTTCGAGAACTTAGCGTACAACTGACTATCCTTCAGAGTCTGGAGAACCACTCTGAGGTACTGCTCGTGCTCCTCCTGACTGCGGGAGTATACCAGAATATCATCAATAAAGTCTATCACGAACAAATCTAGATAAGGCCTGAACGCTCGGTTCATCAACTCCATAAAAGTTGCAGGGGCATTGGTCAACCCGAATGACATGACCAAAAACTCATAATGCCCATACCGAGTGCAAAATTCTATCTTAGGGACATCCGACTCCCTAATCCTCAGCTGGTGGTAGCCAGATCTCAAGTCAATCTTTGAAAACACCTTCGCACCCTGAAGCTGATCAAACAAATCATCAATCCTCGGCAGTGGATACTTGTTCTTTATCGTCACCTTGTTCAATTGCCGATAATCAATGCACATCCTCATCGACCCATCCTTTTTCTTCACGAATAACACCGGCGCACCCCAAGGAGAAACACTAGGCCTGATAAAACCCTTCTCTAGCAAGTCTTGCAACTAGTCCTTTAACTCCTTCAGCTCTGGCGGTTCCATACGATACGGCAGAATAGAAATGGGTTGCGTGCCTGGAGCTAGGTCGATACAGAAATCAATATCCCTGTCGGGCGGCATACCCGACAGATCTGAAGGGAAAACCTCTGGGAACTCCCGAACAATAGGAACANTACGGGGACAGCCAATCCATCCCTAATATAACATCGAAATCCACCATGTCTAAAAGCAATAAATCAACACGGGTCTCAAGACCCTCAAGCACAACCACACACGAACGATAGACTCGGTCGACCACTATGGAATCACCCACTGGTGTAGATACATAAACATGGATACCCAAAGTATCACTAGGCATATCCAGGTAGGGTACAAAATAAGATGATACATATGAATACGTAGACCCAGGGTCAAATAGCACTGAAGCATCCCTATCACATACCAGAATAGTACCTGTAATAACAACATCTGAAGACTCAGCCTCGGGCCTGGCCGGCAAAGCATAACATCGGGGCTGGGCCCCACCTCTCTGAACTATGTCTCTGGGACGATCGGCTATTGGCTGACCCCTACCTCTGCCGGTCCGAGCTCCACCTCTACGGTCCCTACCTCCACCTCTATGATCCCTACCCCCGCCTCTAAATGGCTGGGCAAGCTGTGGATCACCTGTTGCCTGAATCATGGGGCGAGGACCCTGCTGCTGAGAACTACTCGAGGCTCGAGGACAAAATTTGGCAATGTGACCAGGGTCACCACACCCATAACAAGCCCTCGGCTGCTGAGACCGTTGGCCCTGTCGACCTGAATGTCCTCCCCGGAAGCTCTAAAGTGGAGGTGCACTGATGGGCTGCTGATCAGAATAATGATGCTGAGAACCACCACCGCCTGGAGTACCATGAGAAACCTGGAGTGCTGACTGAAAGGGCCTCGGTGAATGACCTCTACCATAGGAATCCCTACCTCCAGACGAGGTACCACTGAACCTACCAGAATGATGAGGCCTCTTATCCGACATCTGACCACCTCCTCATGAGAGGGACATCTCAACTCTACGGGCCGCATTGGCCGCCTCTTGGAAGGAAATATCACTACCAACTCCCATAGCCATCTGGATATGGATCGGCTGAATCAGTCCATCAATAAATCTCTGGACCCTCTCTCGCTCTGCGGGGAGTATCACAATAGCATGGCGTGCCAAGTCAACAAATCGAGTCTCATACTATGTAACTGTCATGGAGCCCTGCTGGAGGCGCTCAAACTGTCTGTGAAGTGCCTCCAGCTGAGTGACTGGGAGAAACTTCTCCAAAAATAACTTCGCGAACTGATCCCATGTCAAAGCTAGAGACCCTGCTGGTCTAGATAGACAAAAATCCCTCCACCAAGTCTTGGCGGATCCTGAAAGCCGGTAGGTGGCAAAATTGACCCCATTGGTCTCCACTATACCCATGGTCCTAAGGATCTCATGACAGCTGAATAAGAAATCCTGTGGATCCTCTGATGAAGCACCGCTGAAAGTGGTGGTAAAGAGCTTGGAGAACCGATCAAGTCTCCATATAGCATCTGATGACATAACCGCTCCATCACCGGCCTGGGCTGTAATACCTGGCTGAGCTGCCACAACTGGCTGAACCACTGGGACATGAGCCTGGGGAGCTACCTGCTCCGGAGTACGTGTAGCAGGAGTCTGAACCCCTCCCCCAGCCTAAGAAGTGGCTGGTGCTACTGGCATCAAACCCGCTCTGGTGACACTCTCCATAAAGCCTGCCAACCTGACTAGAGCATCCTGGATATCTGGGTGATCATGACCCCTCCTGGGACCTGAGCTGGGCCCACTGGAGCTGCTGGGGCTGGAACCTCCTCATCATAGTCAACATGAGGCTCCACCTCTAGGACTGCTGCCCGGGGCTGAGCTCTACCCCTTCCTCGGCCTCTGGCACGGCCTCGGCCTCTAACCCTCACAGGAGTTGCTGCTGGGGGCTCGGGCTGCTGCGCCGTAGAAGAGGAAGCACGTGTTCTCGCCATCTGCAAAAGAACAGAGTAGAAGGGCAATCAGTATTTGAGAAACAGAATCGCGCGACAAGAAAGAACAAAAGTGAAACTTTTCCTAACTCTGTAGCCTTTGGGGGATAAATACAGACGTCTCCGTACCGATCCCTCAGACTCTACCGAGTTTGTCCGTGAGTAGCGAGACCTATGCAACCTAGAGCTCTGATACCAACTTGTCACGACCCGGATTTCCCACCATTAGGGGTCATGATGGTGCCTACTGTCGGAGCTAGGCCAGCCAAGCATTTAAACACCTTCGGATAACAATGCGACAATAATGAAATAATAAGTTTTAATTATATGTGGAAGTCTTTTAAAACATAAGCTAACTGGAAACTAACAATACAGAAGTTAAATATTTCACTACCCAAGAACTGGAGTCGATATCTCACGGACTACTAATGAATGCTACAAACAAGTCTGAATAGAAAAAAAAATATATCGTGTCTGTCTCGATACAATGAAAACAAACAGAAAATATGGAAAGGGACTCCGGCCTGCGAACGCCAGCCAGGCTACCTCGTGGTCCCTGGACTGAAGTCAGCTCCCACTCAACGTGCTACTGTTGTGCTCCAAAAGCTGCTCCGGTACCGTGATCTGTGCAAAAAGCACAGAAGTGTAGCATCAGCACAACCGACCCCATGTGCTGGTAAGTGCCTGGCCTAACCTCGACGAAGTAGTGACGAGGCTAGACAGGACTACCAAATCAACCTGTGCAGTTCAATATATACATGTGCAATAAAAGGAAAGAATACCAAAACTAGACAGTTAAAAGGGGGGAAGCATGCTATGGGGGAGTACAATCCGAATGTAACAGTCATCAACTTCAACGAGAAACATGGCACAACAATAATTAACAAAAACAAGAAATCCAACAGTTGCATGGCATCAACCTTCGTGCTTTTACTCTCATCCTCACCCAAGGCAATCAAATAAAATGCACGGCATCACCCTTCGTGCTTTTCCTCACATAACTCTCACAACAATGGCACGGAATGACCCTTCATGCAAATATAATCAAAAATGGCACAGAATGACCCTTCGTCCAAATATAATCAACAATGGCACTGAATGTCCCTTCGTGCGAATATTATCAAACAATGTTACGGAATGACCCTTCGTGCATAATATAATCAACAATGGCACGGAACGACCCTTCGTGCATAATCACTCTTCCTCACCCAAACAACAATCACAACCAAATGGGCGAGGGAAATAACTAATACCAAGAAATGTTCCGGCAAGGGAAGAACACACTTAAACATCCAAATCCTGGCAAGGGGGATAATCACATCTCTTTCCAATTCTTTCATTTCTTACTCGATAGTATTTTATCGTTTGAGCCAACGCTCCACAGAATTCACAATTTATAATTAATCCTCAACTTTTCACATTATATAGAGAAACATTAATTAGCTTGGAAGAGTCCCAAAGTATACCAAAACAAGTACCAACAAAGACCCACGGTCATGCTAGACACCGGTGTATAGATACTCGTCACCATGCCTATGCACCATACTCGATCATTTAGCAAATAACAATTAATAATACTCTAATCCTATTCCCTCAAGCCAAAGATAGATCAAAAACTTACCTCAAATGGTCCAAAAATCCACTCAAGCCTCTAGTATAGCTTTACCCCTCGAATTTACTACAACACCACTCGAATCTAGTCGCAAATTACTTGAATGTATCAACAAATGCTAATTGAATCAACTTGAATGCATGAAAATGAATTTCTCAAAGTTTTACTCAAAAATTTCCAAAACGCCCCCGGGCCCACGTGGTCAAAACCCGAGGTTCGAACTAAAACCCGGTTACCTATTCCCTCATGAACTCAAGTATATAAGTTATTTTGGAATCGGATCCCAAATTGAGGTCCAAAACCCCCAATTTTAGAAACCCTAGGTTCTACCCTAAGTTCCCAAATGTCCCCATTAAAATCTTTGTTTTGAAGTTGAAATTATGTTTAAGGATGATGAGGAGTAAAGAAAATCAGTTAGAAATCACTTACCAATCATTTTGAAGAAGAAGAATCGTTTGGAAAATCGCCTCTTATGTTTTGGGTTTTGAAAAAAGTGAAAAATGACTGAAAATCCCGACTTTATATACTTTTCTGAAGGCTGGCGCGGACAGCACAAAAATGCACCGCGGCCGTGCCGAGGAAGGGAAGAAAAAGGACTTCTCTGAACTTGCCCAGCACGTACCGAACGAATTTGGTGCGCGGCCGCGCTGGTGGAATGACCCTGAAGAACCCTCTCTGAATCTTCCAGCGCGGACCGTGCTGATATGGCACGCGGCCGCGCTGGTCGAATTGGAATCCACTGGCCCTCTGAATCCTAGTCACGCGGATCGCACAGAAATGCACTGCGGCCGCGCGGCTTCCAGCGCGAACCGCACGGATTTGACCGCGGCCGCGCTGTGGGCCTGCCACTCCTGAACTTGCAATTTCTGAATATTTCTAAGCCTAAGACCTCTCGGGATCCACTCAAAACTCACCCGAGCCCTTGGGGCTCCAAACCGAACATGCATATAATCTTAAAAACATATTACGGACTCATCTGTGCGATCAAATCGCCCAAATAACAACATAATTCATCAATTTGGGTCTCAATACCCATGATTTCTTTCCAATTTCCATGAAACATCAAGTTTATGATTTCTAGATCGAAACACGTCAAATGACGTCCAAATTCACTAAACTTCACCGCTAGCGCTTAAACAATATATAAGACTTGTACCGGGCGTCGGAACCAAAATACGAGCCAGATACCCTAGTCTGTTAGTCAATTTTCATTTTCATTTTCCTTAACAATTTCAGAAAAATAATTTAATAGAAAAATCGTTTTGCTCGGGTTCTAGACCTCGGATTTCGACTCCGAGCACATGCCCGAGTCCCATATTTTTCTACGGACCTTCCGGGACCGTCAAATCATGTGTCCGGGTCCGTTTATCAAAAATATTGACCGAAGTCAACTTTAATCATATTAATATCAAAATTCTTAAAAATTTTCACATATTTTACATATTTCAACATAAAAGCTTTTCGGCTACATGCCCGGACTGCGCACGTAATTCGAGGCAAGTAAAAGTGAAGTTTTCAAGGCCTCGGAAGCACGGAACGGATGAGGAAACAGGTGATGACCCTTTGGGTCATCACAGCAGCATGCCTAGTTGATTTTCCTGCTATCCTTGATCTTTATCAATCTTAACTATAAAATACTTATTGTTAACTGTTGTATTTTATCGATTTGAGTTGTTTACTTTTGAGACTACGAGGTGGTTCGTCGGGAGTTCTTCCTGCACATTTACTTTTGAGACTATGAGGCGGTACCTCAAGATTTCTCCCTGTATATTTAATTTTAAGACTACGAGGCAGTACCTCGTGAGATCTCTTTGCATATTTTCTTTGGGACTACGATACGGTATCTCGGGATGCTGTTTATTCTTACGTACTGTACCGCTATTTTTGTTGTGTTGTTCCTTCGTTAATTCCAGTCTTTTATTATACTGTACATTCTCCTACTTTAATTATTATATACCAGTGGGCCTGACCTGACCTCGTCACTATTCGATCAAGGTTAGGCTTAGCACTTACTAGGTATCGTTGTGGTGTACTCATGCTACTCTTATGCACATGCTTTGTATGTAGATCCATGGACTTCTTACCAGCCGCATCATCAGTAAGCAGCGACAGTTGAAGACTTCAAGTTATATCTGTCGTGTCCATAGACCTCGGAATCCACCTCTATTCTCCCCTATATCCATTATCTTCTGTACTTCTTTTGTTAGACGCTAGTGTATAGAGATACAAGATTCCCTTTTGAAGTTTATGACTCATGATGTTCCGAGTTTTGGGAAGACTGTGTATTATTGAGAAGTTGGTTATTGTACATGCCGAGCGACATGGTTACCAGTTATGTTATTATTTGTTGCAGTTATTTGTGAGTTTTACTCATGTTATTTCCGTAATTGTTTAAGCTTACCTAGTCGTAGAGACTAGGTGCCATCACGACGTCTTACAGAGAGAAAATTGGGTCGTGACATTGACAATCACAAGGCCAGACATAAGCTTTGTAATACAGACACTTAGCCAGTTCATGCAAGCTCCAAAGAGGTCACACTGGGATGCAGCAATAAGTATTATGAAATATGTAAAGTTAGAACTAGGAATGGGAATAATGATGAATAGTGGAGCCGCAAATAGCCTCACTTGTTTATGTGATGCAAATTGGGTAGCATGCCCCAACACTAAAAGGTCAGTTGCAGGATTCTTAGTCAATGTTTGGCAATTCTTTGATGTCTTGGAAGTCAAAGAAGCAACAAACTGTGTCGAGAAGCTCAGCTGAAGCAGAATACAGAAGTCTAGTTACAACAACCTCAGAAGTAGTATGGCTCTTAGGGGTATTTGCAACAACCATCAGTAAGCAGCGACAGTTGAAGACTTCAAGTTATATCTGTCGTGTCCATAGACCTCGGAATCCACCTCTATTCTCCCCTATATCCATTATCTTCTGTACTTCTTTTGTTAGACGCTAGTGTATAGAGATACAAGATTCCCTTTTGAAGTTTATGACTCATGATGTTCCGAGTTTTGGGAAGACTGTGTATTATTGAGAAGTTGGTTATTGTACATGCCGAGCGACATGGTTACCAGTTATGTTATTATTTGTTGCAGTTATTTGTGAGTTTTACTCATGTTATTTCCGTAATTGTTTAAGCTTACCTAGTCGTAGAGACTAGGTGCCATCACGACGTCTTACAGAGAGAAAATTGGGTCGTGACATTGACAATCACAAGGCCAGACATAAGCTTTGTAATACAGACACTTAGCCAGTTCATGCAAGCTCCAAAGAGGTCACACTGGGATGCAGCAATAAGTATTATGAAATATGTAAAGTTAGAACTAGGAATGGGAATAATGATGAATAGTGGAGCCGCAAATAGCCTCACTTGTTTATGTGATGCAAATTGGGTAGCATGCCCCAACACTAAAAGGTCAGTTGCAGGATTCTTAGTCAATGTTTGGCAATTCTTTGATGTCTTGGAAGTCAAAGAAGCAACAAACTGTGTCGAGAAGCTCAGCTGAAGCAGAATACAGAAGTCTAGTTACAACAACCTCAGAAGTAGTATGGCTCTTAGGGGTATTTGCAGAATTGGGGATGAAGATCAAGCATCCAGTATACATATTTTGTGATAGTAAAGCAGCACTTCAAATTGTAGCAAATCCTATTTTTCATAAACGAACTCAGCACATAGAGATTGATTGTCACTTTATATGAGACAAGATCAAAGAAGGGATGCTGAAGGCTCATTATGTGTGCTCTAAAGAACAACAAGCGGATCTACTGACAAAAGGTCTTGGGAAAGTTCAACATGTATATCTTGTCAGGCAAGCTATGAGTGCTTAAGATCTTACACCCTCCAATTTGAGGGAGAATATTGAAAATAATAGTTAGTTAACATTAGTAGTTAGTAAACAAATTAAGTGATTAATAGTTAGTTGACAGCTGAATGTGAGTTGCACCATTAGTTGGTTATTAGTTAGTTAAGTGAATTAATTGTAAGCTGCTACTGTGTACATATACATTCCGATAGAATCAATATAACAATGATTCTCTCCCAAAATATCTTCTCTCTACCTCCATGGATAAACTCTGAGATTGAGCTCCAGACCGAGAAAACTAACACATTTCCCACTCGTCATCTTACTCCAAATTGAAATCAAATTGTCAGGAAAATAATGCTACCATTTTTTTTTTGCTTCCAGTAGACAATAATTAGGTATCACTTATTAATGGCTGATCAGACATCTTTTTAAAAAGATGTTACATCAGAAGCTGAAAAATAATTAAGAAAAATATTTCAAAATAAATTTAATTAACCCAATTGGTGGCTAATGTTCCTCCTAGAGCTGTTCTGTTTAATTCTAGAAACTCTTGATTATATTGACTAAAAAAAGTAAACAACGAATTGGATCGTCTATTTGTGTAAAATCCTTATAGAATTTCAGGGAGTTGAATTTGATTGTACACCTTCAGTTTAAGTTTTGCACACCTGAGAGAACTAACGACAGTCCATTATAGTTTTTCACTGGCCCGTTTGGTTGGTGGAATAAGAAAGGGAAACTTACACAAATGTCCCAAACAAATTTCAACTTACCAACCTCTAGCTAGTAGTCATAGACTTACTAAAATTAGCCAACAAAAATTAAAAAACTAAATAATAGGGTTCTTTCTCTCAAAGAATCACATGCAAAAATCACCTTTCATATTTTTAAGTGTGATTAACAACACTAGATACAAGACGGAAAGGAAATTTTATGGATGAGTTAGTAAATAAGGTGATGAAATATAAAAATATATACAATATTCTAAAAATCTAAACAAAAAAGAAACTTTTCCAATGGGTATAGTTGAAATTCATTGAAAATATATAGATAAGTCAATATTCAAAATTTGAGGAAGATTAGAGGTGATTTGGACTGGTTTTGTATCAAAATTCGTAATTAAATGGAGTTCAAAAAAGTCTTCTCCGACACATGTATCAAACATGTTCACGCATGTATCTCACACGCAGGTATACATGGATATACATGTGATACACAAATGATACACAGTGATACACATATCATTTTTTTTCATGTTCAGTTTTTACTTCGAATTTTTAATTTAAACCACCTCAAAACTTCACCAAATCATCCCAAAGCTGAGATTCAAGCTCCATAAGTTGTGTCTAATCCATTCTAATAGCACCCACTCAAAACAAAGCAAAAAATTAATTTTTTTTTTGCTATAAATAGCTAATTGGCTAATTTGGCTATTAGTAATATTTTATCAATTGGCCAATTTTTGTAATGAGCTACTTATAAATGGACATAGTTGATAATTTCTCAATAAGAAAACTTAATTAAAATTAATTAATACATTTTTGGGTTGGTTGCCTTTTTTCCTTCAGTATAATATTTGCATAAATTATGATGAAATTTATATATTATTTTAGGAAGGATAAAATACGGAATAAAAATATATGTATTAAAATAATATAACAATAACAGAAATGCCCTCACACTCTTCATGTTTATTTCCTATTTTCCTTGAAAATATACAACAAAGAATAAAACCTGCATTCTACTTTATTAATTAATTCCTGCATTACAAGTCTACGCAACTTGTCTTCGAACCCAACAACACCTAAATGTTAGCTAACTTCTCAGTGGCATGTGAAGAAATTACATCCAGGTGAATAGTAAAAATTGCAAGGGGCGTCCTATTTGGTTGCCCCATTTAATCTATACCTATTTTTTAAAAAACTTTTAACTTGTACCCACGTTATAAATAACTTCAGCTTTCTTTCTCCTCCCCCTTCTCCTCCTTCATTTTCTTTTTTCTTCTTCTACAATCAGATCGATCTGTATGTGAACAGGAAATCTGATTACAAATATAATCTTCGACGTAGACATGGCTTATGTAAATTATTATCCATGTAGTTTGTTTTATTTATGATTTAACGATATATAACAACATATTATATAAATATATGGGAATGTATCATCAGTAACATTGATTCCAACGGCGAGGCATCAATTTTATCTTCAAAAGAGACATAACTTTGGCACTAGCAATAGAACTCCAGGCTTTAGGTTAATTCTCTGTTTTATACGTACTAAGATTAATTTTTGACTTCAAAATGACTGACGGAGAAGTGGGTGTTTAATAATAAATTCTGCAGCTGGATGGCAACTGTGGGAGAGAAAGTGCAGCTCTAGAGCTGAAGTTTCCCAGTTACAACACAAAAACTTCAGCTCTAGAGGTGAACTTCAGGCCCCGCTACTAGAATGCTGAAGTTTTGCGTGATTGCATTTGCTACTTCAGCCCCGTGTGCTGAAGTTATGCGAAAAAGCGGGTACGCTTGCAATTTATTTTACAAAGCGGACACAAGTTAAAATGTGACACAAAAAGCGGGTATAGATGAAAATGTCTTAGGTGAATGCTACTTTTTTTGCTGGACCGTCAAACGGGAGAAATTCAAAAATAGCCAAATTTACAAGTGGTGATTCAAAAATAGCCACAATTTTAGAAGTCACACAATTTTAGAAGTCATTGAAATTTACCCACCTTTTCATGTAAACATAAATATGAACGAAAATATTGTTCAAAATTCGAAAAATACTCCAGCATATTATACTGGAGGACCAGTCTACGTTGCAATAAAATAGCGACTATTTTTTAATGACTTGACAAATGCTGGCTATTTTTGAGTGATCAGTCCGAAAACTGGCTAGCCCGTGCTATTTTGGCTAGAGAAACTATTAGAATAAACGCAAAGTAATGACTTGATTTAAAATTGATTTTTCATATACTAAAGGAAATTCAATTAATATAATAAAAATAAATTTAGGAATATCTGATAGGTATTCAATTATTACAATAAGTACTAAATGTTAGGTAAATTCTTCATCTGAACTCTGGTTAAGAGAATTTTTTTCTAGTTGTTCTGAAACAATTACGAGATTTTCTAGAAGAAACTCATGTTTAGTCTTTCTGGTGGGGTCAAATCAATATATTGTAAGAAGATTTTTTTTTTTTTTAAATATCTATGATGTAAGTTGTAAGTATCTTTTTAGCTAAAGTTTGTAGGTAGAAAAAGATGACATATTGGGCTTTTCAGATCGAATGGGCTGTCCTCAACACTTTCTTGGAGAAAACTAGGTGTTTGATCATTTTTAAAGGAGTTTGACACAGTTACCTACAAAAATAAAATTATTTATACCTGTCTATCCATTTATTTTTTTACCCATAAACTAATTACATTTCCTACCCATAGTAGTTTTTGTAGGGAGGTTTTTCTTTATTCTCCAATTCTTTTTTATCTCTATGTTTCTTTTCTTCCTCTTTCTCTTTTTTGCTTTTCTGCTTTTCTTTTTTCTCGTTTCTTCTTATTTTTTCCTTTTTTTCTTTTCTAATTTTATTTAACTTCTTTTTTTATGTTTTTTTTTCTGCATAATTTAATTTCATTTAACTATTTATTATTATTATTTTTATACAATAAGAAAAATAATTGATATAGTAAATATTTGTTCATCTTTTTTTAATATAACTTGTACAATATACCTTTTATTTTATTTTTCTTTCTCATTTTTTAAATTTAATTTTTAAATTAAAATAATATCAGTTGTCACTTGATATAATACACCAAAACATTATATTGATTGTTGTTGAGCACCATAAATTACATAATCAGATTCTAAGAATCAACACGTGATTGTCATGCAAACCTTGATCTCCTTCCCTATAAATATCAATACACACTCTACCATTAACAGTAATACAATCAGTTATAGAGCAAGAAAATATAATCTATGGCAACCAAATCTCCATATATATATTAGTTAGAATAAAAATGATAATAAAATATTAAAAAATAGAACAAAAGTATAAGTAGCGAA